>JAIQCU010001402.1:0-21174 GCA_022114935.1 Leptestheria dahalacensis
TGGGTATGCAGTTGAGTCGACCGCAGTTGAAAAGAGCGTCAAAAGTCGAGTCGACTCATCTACGACACGTGGGTACGCAGTTGATTGGTCCACAGTTGAAAAGCGCGCGACAAGTCGAACCGACTCATATGTGACTCATAAGTACGTATAGGACTGGTATGCAGTTGAAAAGGCCGCGAAACGTCGGATCGACTCATTTGCGGCACATGGCGGGGCGAGTTGGCAAGGGCGAGTTGGTGAGGGCGAGTTGGCAAGGGCGAGTTGGTGAGGGCGAGTTGGCAAGGGCGAGTTGGTAGGGGCGAGTCGGTGGGGCGACATGGTGGGGGGAGATGGCGGGTTGACTCGCCCGCAGTGGGAAAAAAAGGGCGAAGCATGCCCGGACTTGTTTGGCTCCCATGTTAAGAGATAGGACAACGATTTAACATAGAAACAGATAGGGAATTTGAAAAGGTGGGAAGAGAAACGGGGGAAAAAAAGAAAAAAAACGCGGAGTGGAAAAAAGTGAACAATATGTCTCCATGCTGTTAAGCAATGGAGACAACTAGCTTGACTTGATTCGAAACGCACGTAATAAATATATAATATATAATAATAAATTCCAAGTGGCTTACTGAATCTTCTTGCGAGCGTTATCTTTAGAATGAAATCTGTCCATTTCTGCGCATGTGTAAACTTTACATTCAACGGTAGTTATTTTAAGGTAAAGAAAGAGGGTTGAAACGGCATTGAGTTTTTCAATTAGATTCTAAGCTCACGACGAACCTCCTATTTGTCTAATTTTCTAAATAATAAATAGTTTTAATATACCAAATCAACCGCCGCGTTTACCATGGAGAGTGTTAGGGTAGGTTTCCTTTTTGAAAATACGCAACCAGGCGCCACATCGGTTTTTGCCAATCAAGAGTTCGCCAGAACAGAAACTATAAGCAGGGTTTCTTTTTAAACTCTAACCATGCGTCCAGTCCAAAATATTTTGAAAACCGATAAATAAGAAAAGAATCTATTTCTAAAAAAAATTCAATTCTTGTCTTCCGTTTTTCGAAAGGGCCAGTCGTTGCTGCGGAAATCGAGTCTCAAAATTTGAGCGCCAAAAGGGCCCATGTTCAAAGTCTATCGGATGTTAAAGCCAATCAGAAGGGGACTCGAAAGACTAAAATATATTTTTTAAAAATTTAATTGCATCTTTCAATTTTTATTTATTGTTTGTTTACTTATTACATTTAATATTGTTACAATACATAAGAGATGTAGCTGTTGTTTTCAAATAGCTCAAATGATGACAGCAGTGGCATTTACTGTTCCAAATAGACGTTAAGAATTGAAAGCCATGGTCCGTATTGTTCTGTCATGTACACTGCATTTGCGTATTGAAAAAGGTCATGAGCAATGAAGTCCGAGCTACTTGAGGCGCAGCATCTTGAGTTGGTGGAAAAGTCCCGATTTTTCGTACAATAGCAAAATACCATCCAGTTTCTTTCCTATTGTCATTACTAGGATTGTTGGGCTTCTTGCTGTAATTCTTGGTTCTTTTTATTCTGACGTAACTTTAGGAACTTTAGAATTTGTGAAAGAATGCCGTTTCCCTGACTAAAACATTACGAAATTTGTTTGGCCATCATCTTTGAATTCCTTGATTTTTTTTTTTACTCGGGAATCGAACAAGTTCGTTAACGGAACTGATTTATTAGTTATTGTATTGTTAGGAGCATTCAGAAAAAACGGTTTTTCACTCCCGCTAAACTTTGCGTTAAAGTTAACCGGGAATGAGGCGCTTCCCAGACTTATTATAAAGTTCACTGTAACGACCACATAGGCCATTACAACTGCGCCAGTTTTCATCAAGATCAGAGAAAACTTGGTACATTGAACAGGAATGCGTACGGTCTCGGAAAGACTCTTTTAATATTCATTTAAGCTTCTCACATCACCTAATACAGATTAGATTTATAGCTGTCATTAATTTTGTAAAGTGTGAATTAATATAAAAGCTTATCATAACATATAAATAAAGCTATGCTGATAAAGATATGACGCGTGTTCGTAAAACAAATTACATTATATTTATTAGCGTCACCTAGTGGTGACTTCTTGTAACACGAATCGATTGACAGAACTTAAGTTGATTTACCGTAAAAGTTACTGAAATTGATCAAATATTTGACTTGATCAAAATTAAATTCGTATTTTTAGAAATATAATGAGCTGTATAATTAGTATTTAATTATTCAAGGACTGAAAACACTTGTCAGCTTGCATTTGACCAGTATCGTTCTCATTTCCTTCACGGTAGGTCTCCAACATGCCGGGCTTCAGTGACAAGGTATGACAGCAAACTTGGTGATTTTAACAAAGGTTTTTCAAAACTTTAGCTTTTAATTTTATGTAGTCTTACTTTATGCACATCGCTTACTGTCTTACTTGATTTTTGTTAACTATATCGTAATATAATTCGAAGAAGCAAAACTTGGCCGTGAACACATGGTGGCCGTCCGCCATCTTTGTTGTACACGCCATGCAGTGATAACGTTAAGTAGGGAATATTACCTTAAGTTAAGTAATTAACTTAGAGATTTATAAGAAACGCTAGTAATGTAACACGTTTTTTTTGTATTCTGTTACAGCCGTTGATCATCAACGCTCGGGAACATCTCCTGGGCCGCCTTGCCGCCATCGTTGCCAAGGCCCTTCTGAACGGACAGAAAGTTGTCATCCTCAGATGCGAGGAGATCAACATCTCTGGCTCCTTTTTCCGGTAATTCTTCTTTCTTGCCTCATGGTCGAACTTTGCGTTACAATAACGGGATTCGTTTGCGTGAACCGTTACATGATGAAAAACCTTCACCACTCGAGTGAAAGAGAATGATCACTTATTTAACATGCACTACCAACTGAGACTATAGAGATTAACATATAGTTTTACTGTTTCAATCCAAAGCTGTCTGTTAAATGCTCCAACATTGTATTTCAGCAACAAGCTTAAGTTCTTGCGGTTCCTCCGCAAACGCTGTAATGTCAACCCTGCCCGCGGTCCCTTCCACCACCGTGCGCCGTCCAAGATTTTCAAGGTATACAGTTGTCTGCTTTGCGGTCGTTCTGACTCAACTAACATTTCTTTGTCCTGTAGCGCGCAGTCCGTGGTATGCTGCCCTACAAGACATGGCGAGGTCGCTCTGCCCTGAAGAGGCTCATCGCCTACGAAGGAGTCCCTCCCATTTACAGCCACGTCAAGAAGCAGGTCGCACCCCACGCGCTGAGGTCCATCTGCTTGGCTCCTGGCCGTAAAGTACGTACAATGTCATTTATAGTCAAAACACGCGCGTATTCCACATCGCGTTTAACTTCATACGAGTTCAAGTGATGGATTTCACCCTTACCTAATATGAGCAGATCATGATTTGACTTGCTGCGTTCTTTCTGATGTTAATACGGCATACGATTTTTAACCCAAATTAATAACGTGAAGTGCTTTAACGTTATCGTTTTGGTTTTGTAGTTCTGCAGACTTGGCCGTCTGTCGCACGAAGTCGGCTGGAAGTACCAGGATGTTGTGGCCACCCTTGAAGCCAAACGCAAAGTTAAGGCTGCAGTTGCTTACAAGAAGACCAAGCAGCTCTCGGTAAATAAACTTTGCAAAATTTATTTTAATTGGCAGCTTTTTAATTGTTATTTCCCTATTCAGAAACTTAAAGTTCAGGCCACCAAAGCCATGGCGAAGAGGATCGCTCCCTACCAGGAGGTTATTCAAGCTTTGGGGTGCAAGTAAATTCCAGCACGTTTGTCATCGGGACGAGTATCTTGGAAATACACTTGCAGACCTTTACCGAACGTATTTATTCATTCAAACGAGAACTGGAAGAAAAACTCAAAAAGGAAAGAAAGAGAGGGATTTCTAGTTAAGACTCGGACGAGTTCAGACCTGCCTATAGGAATTCAATTCAGTTTTCATTCTGCTGTTTGTTCAGACGCACCGCCATTGTTAGTGCTGTTTATTTACGTCTTACTTTTCTGCACTCGACCACCCTGTTTGGAATTCCCGTGTTTGTTCGATGTAAAACAGTTTCTCAGCACTTCAGCCAACATGCACCGGGACTGAATCATGGATCAGGAAGACGAGGACGAAGGGGAATTATGGAAGTAACCTACAGTCACAACCCCCAGTCAATGTAGCACCCACCGCTATTCACCTAGCTATTCTAAGAGACCTCAATAATGTCCCACTAAAAGTAAACTATGACTTGTATCCGATTCTCTTCAAGATTGTATCCACCAAAAAGACACTTTCAAGGATGTTAAGTTTAAGGAACGAATTCCCATAGCTGAAGAACTTAAGAAACTACTTGGGTGAAGATATCAAATCTATATATGTACACGTCATCACGGTGGGTTTAATCGTATGGCCGAACAAACCTGAACACAGGGAGAAACTCCTTAAGATAGCCCAACTGGTAGGACGCCCAGTAACGGCTAGAAAAAACCTATTACTACCCTCACCGAGGAATAGTCTCTCCATTGCTGTCTTTTCTGCACCACAGTAGAGCACTTATGTAGTCATCATTTGATTCAGTTTTTGTGTTCGCGTTTTTAAACTCTCTCGCAGTCGTTAGTTTAAGGTAACCTGGCTTTGTCGGCGGTAATTTAGATTCCATTTCAAAATAATGTTCAGTGAATGAATTGTCTTTGTTATTTGCAATGTGTGTTTGTGGGTAGCAATCGAATGAAGATAAATCTAACAGTATTCATTAGCTGGAAAATTCGCAACTGAAAAGAGGGCGAAATGTCGAGTCTACTCATATTCGTCACGTGGGTACGCAGTTGAGTCGACCGCAGTTGAAGCAGTTTTAAGATAGGAGTGGGCTAGTTTGAGTTGGTGCAAGCTGAAAGTATTTTTCTTGAATTCATCAAAAAGTAGGGAAAAATATGCGGAATCTACATTATGAAATCGTATGATCGTACTTCTAAAGACTTCTCAGTCTACTTCTATACATTATGAGTACCTAAGTTGTGCAATAAAGAGGTAGGAAGGTGTACTTTTTTGCCGAATATCCCACCCGTTAGTGATTTATTTTAAGAAAGCCCGATTATACCGGCTGAAGCCACTAAAGACCTCATATCACTTGACCTTTTGAAATCTGTAAGGTAGAAGCTAAGTTTGTATAAAGGGTGTACTCAATTGATTCTAGACCACGAGGTTTTTGTCCTGAAAACGTTCAAACATTTTCGCGCCTGCGCCGGCCAAATTTGTTTCTTAACTCACAATCCACATTGTACCGCTGTCATGGGGCGCACAAATACGGGACTAAAGCATTTGACTCAGAGACGTCAGCGTAGATTCCATTTACCACGAATGACCTACCGAAGCCAGTTGGGCATCTCAGAAAGGATTTCGGAGTGCGAATATGTGCAGAAGAAAGTTCCTTCATATCACGGGATGGGTGGGTGGGTACGCCTCAAAGACCTGGGTGGGGATGCGCACCTCTGTCTGGCAGTCACCAGTTGCTCTGGCTGAGAGGTCTTCGAGCAAACAAAAAATGATTAAAAAAAACAAGTTCCGAAGCACAATGCATCGGGCTGAAACGGCGTACCCCGAGGGCATTTGGGGGCATTCCGAGCTTCCCAAAAATTGGCAGAACTGGGCACTTTTGATGTCTAGAAAATTATGCACAGTGACTAAAATATCGGAAAACCAGATTTAGGCACCAAAGTGCCTAGAAACTAGGCACTTGGGTTAACAGTGTGGGACGCTCCAACAGACCTCCGAGACAAACCCTGGCATGCATCTATAAGCAGTACATCCTTTCGAAAGTTAATTACGGAGCAGAAGTAGTATCGTCGGCGGCACCAACCAACGTTCGAAGACTGCAAAGACTACAGAACTCTATCTTGACAGCAATATTTGGGGGACGGAAATCTACGCCTACACCGATACCGCAGCTAGAACTGGGCATCCTACCGATGAGTCATCAATGGGAATCGTTGACAACACAATTTTATCTTGGGCGTGTAAGAAACAGCAACAAAAACACCTTCCTCATCAGTGACGTGACTGTGGTTGACAAAAGGACAAAATCTTTTCTGGAAGTTTGGAACTTCCATCGATGAGCACCTGGAAGATCATGTGGGCGAAAAGTCAACCCTGCCTCCATGGAAAGTACCACTCACTAAGTTCCACTTAAACACCTTTGGAATGAAGGAGACCCTGACTACCACAGGAGTAAGAGGTATCTACGAAGAACTAGTGGAGGTCGACTCAAAACCATAAGATGATGTTCACAGATGGTTCCAAATCGGACACAGGACTAGGGGCAGGAATACTATTCAGTTGGGAAAAAGACGAAGTAGCAGTAAAGCTTCCAAGACACGAATTTGTACTGTATGCGGAACTAAAAGCCATCCACCTGGCAACGGACATTTGTAGCAGCCACTACACTACTGAAGCAATCGCCCTTGTCACGGACATAGCAAATCAGCTCTGTATCTGCTCCAGAACACCCGACCAAAACAGTTCCCGGAATTAGTTTTTGCGATAAGGGCAAACGTAATTGAATTACAGAGAAGAGGAAACTGTATTGTTTATTTCTGGGTTCCTGGTCACAAAGGAATACAAGGTAACGAAAAAGCAGACGTTATCATCGCCAAATGGACCTGAGGAATATAGCGCTCCGACGATAAAAAAACACGACAAATATGTTAGCTTTATTCCTGACAGAACACTGGTCATGAAACAACAGCAAACATACCATACCAACCTGTACGTACAAAACTGCTCTACAATGGAAAATCGATCATGGCACCATACCACGGACGGGTAAGTTTCCAGATGCCTATTTAGAATTCGCAGGAGACAAATCAACACCCAGAACTTCGACGAACGTATCCGGAGAAATAGACAGGGATTATCCGAAGAAAACGAGGAGGACATGTATTTTGAAGATCCATCCTATTGCCACTTAGAAGAAGAAACCCTTGAACACTTCATTCTGAAATGCTCAACTTATGAAGAACATCGGGAGACGATAAAAAACTACTGTCAAACCAACATCATCCCATGGGATCTACCGACAGTAATAGGTCTAAATTACTCCTTACTCAGGGTAAGTTCAGTACGGTCTTCGAGATCTTCTGATATCTTATCTTACAAGAACCGGACGAATGGCCACGCTATACAAAATACTTCGAATCGCACTGCAAAATGTAGTTAATTCCGGGAATAGACTACAGATGGCGTACGGTCGCGAGAGAGGTCCACGACCTGGGACTTGAAGACGACTCTTCCCATGCTCTTCCCCGCTCTTCCCCTTCCCTCCTCAACTTCAACTTCAAGGTATGACACTGTAGGACAGCAAACTTGGTGATTTTAATAAAGGTTTTTTTTAAAACTTTAGCTTTCAGTCTTATTGTAAACTTACTTTATGTACATCGTTCACTATTGTAGTCGGTCTTTTCTAATTATATCGTAATATAATTCGAAAAGCAAAACTTGACCGTGAACACGTGGTGCCTGGTGGCCGTCCGCCGTCTTTCTTGTACACGCCATACTTTAAGTAGGGAATATTATTTTGCCTTAGTTTAAGTCATCAACTTAGAAATTTATAAGAAACGTTAGTAATTTAACAGGTTTTCTTTGTATTTTGTTACAGCCGTTGATCATCAACGCTCGGGAACATCTCCTGGGCCGCCTTGCCGCCATCCTTGCCAAGGCCCTTTGATTTTAAGGAATAGAAAGTTGTCATCCTAAGATGGGAGAAAATTAACATCTCTGGCTCTTTTTCCGGTAATTCTTCTTTCTTGTCTTGTTCGAACTTGCGTTACAATAACGGGATTCATTTGGCCGAATCTTTACATGATGAAAAACCTTCACCACTTGAGTGAAATAGAATGATCACTTATTAACATGCACTACCAACTGAGGCTTATAAGATTAACATATAGTCTTACCGTTACAATCCTGAACTGTCTATTAAATGCTTGAACATTGTATTTCAGCAACAAACTTAAGTTCTTGCGGTTCCTCCACAAACGCTGCAATGTCAACCCTGCCTGCGGTCCCTTCCACCATCGTGCGCCGTCCAAGATTTTCAAAGTATACCGTTGTCTGATTTGCGGTCAATCTGCCTTGTCTTCACGCTTCTTTGTCCTGCAGCGCACAGTCCGTGGTGTGCTGCCCTACAAGACATGGCGAGGTCGCTCTGCCCTGAAGAGGCTCATCGCCTACGAAGGAGTCCCTCCGATTTACAGCCACGTCAAGAAGCAGATCACACCCCCACGCGCTGAGGTCCATCTGCTTGGCTCCTGGCCGTAAAGTACGTACAGTGTCATTTATAGTCTAGACGCGCGTATTCCACATCGGGTTTAACTTCATACGATTTCAAGTGATGGATTTCACCCTTACCTAATATGAGCAGATCATGATTTGACTTGCTGCGTTCTTTCTGATATTAACATCTCATATGATTTTAAAATCAAAATTGTAAAGTGAAGAGTTTTAACTTCTATCCTTTTGTTTTTATAGTTCTGCAGACTTGGCCGTCTGTCGCACGAAGTCGGCTGGAAGTACCAGGATGTTGTGGTTCACCCTTGAAGCCAAACGCAAAGTTAAGGCTGCAGTTGCTTACAAGAAGACCAAGCAGCTCTCGGTAAATAAACTTAGCAATTTGTATTTCAAGTGGCAGCTTTTTAATTGTGTTTTCCCCCCTAAAGTACAGGCCACCAAAGCCATGGCCAAGAGGATCGCTCCTTACCAGGGGGTTATTCAAGCTTTGGGATGCACGTAAATTCCAGCACGTTTGTCATCGGGACGAGTATCTTGGAAATACACTTGCAGACCTTTACTAAACTTGTTTATTCAATTTAACAAGAACTGAGAGAAAACGAAAGATACGCGTGTATTGCCAATGAAAACGATAAGTTGGGTTTTAAACGCTCATCGTCTCTACGACAGACGTTGTGAGCTGTTTGATTTTGTCCCGAACTTCCAGACGAGTCTCGGTGAGCTGGGTAACCGCCGCGCAGACTTTGAGTGGGTCAGCAGGGGAAAGGCACTCTTAAAGAGATGTTTTACGTTATTAAGTTTAATTCTGATATACCAATTTGCACGGCGACATCTGCTCAGTTAACGGGCTATGCTGAACGACGTATTTGTCTCTAAATCATAACTTAAGTAGTGCAGAATTAATCAACTAATGATGAGGTTGAAACGAGAACTTGGTTAAGGCTAGGTTGTGCATGAATCTATATTGTATGGAAATGGAACTAACCGGTGACAAATTGAAATTCTCCTTTGCTCGCATAGTAGCCATTTGAATCTTTCCGGTCTGTCATGCTCAGCAACTGAACTCCCGTGGCCATCTGGCTACCTATTCGTCCTTTGACGTGCTCTTCGTATAACTTGGGGTGAATCTGCTTTATTCCCTATGAAAACCACAAACTAGATGAGTTAGCTCAGTGTAAAAACTGACGTCATACCTTTCTAAACAACCGCGGGTCTTTGGACAGTTTCATAACTGTCAGGTGAGGCGTAAACTTCCCGTCGTCAACAAGCTCGATTCTCATTTCTTTGATCTCGTCCCGAAGCGACTTTGCAAAATGGTGAAGACGCTCATTGTGTTGTATGCTGCTGTACAAAACCTGCGGCCGGGTTGAAATGAAGCGACACTGGTACCCACACTTGACAACCGTCTTTATGATACCTTGTTCTTGAAGTGACCAAGGTCCTCGAAGTGCAGGTGAAGAGGATCTGTACGAAACGCTTCCCTGAATGAGGAACACGTTTTCTGGATGGCTGCGAACGTCCTGGAATAAAATTCGTGTTTAGTGTAAAACACAAAATCTAAAAGTTGCATGCCTTTCCCAACATGATCTACAAGTACCTTTCAATTTCTTCATTGCATGACAGGTGCATCACGGCCAGCGTGATGTGTAACGTGGGTAGATGTATCAGCGCCGATTTCAGTCGCGGTTCTCGTTCAATTACGCAGCTCTGAATGTCTCCAATTTTTTTGACGATCTAAACGATAAACAAGAAAGTATTAATCTGTAGTCAAAACGTAACTATCACATTATTTTGTACCTCTGTGTCAGAAATCTGAATAGCGACAAAATGATTTGGTAATTTTTTGGCCTGCTTCAACTTTGTTGTGGCTTTTTCCGTCCCAGATCTGATTTTTACATGTTGGGTAAAGTGTGCATGTCCCTTTAGTAGCTGTCCCGAAAAAAGACGAGTCAGATTCATTTCAACGATTTCTTCGTCCGTTCCCCGTCTTTTACGTTTCGTCGTGAGCGTGCAATTTGTTTCAACTTTCTGGATTGTATCAATGTTCGGCGAGGCAATTTCCTTAACAGTTTTTGTTTTTATGTCAGGTTTCCCCCAGTTTACGGTCTGAGGGACTCGCAAATGGAGTTCTGAGTCGACTTCAACAATAACATCATCGTCTTCAGACTCAGCGTGCAGACTGGGATTCTGCGTAAGATTTACAACTTGGTAATTTCCCGACTTTAATGAAACCTCATTTTCAATAAGATATTCGTAAGTAGAACTTTGGCAGCTAGCCATGGTTATTTTGTTTACGTTCTGACGGCATGTATCGCATGTTATTGCAACACATCAGCATGTTTTCGCCCTTTTAGGCTTTGTATTGGTGTCGGATTCGCCCTAGTTAAACTCGCCCTAAGTTAATTTTCTTCTAAAGATAAACACTAACATGACGATAGATAAACTAGTTTTCTAAAATAGTTTAGTGCTACATTAATGTAACTTTATTACTATCTGGCGAAAAATACATGGGGCGACTTGTTATTAGGGCGAGAACATAGCTAGGGCGGTTGTAAACAGCGGGAAACGTAAACAATCGGCGTTGGCACTAATTTCAAAACAGAAGATGATCCATCATGACCACATTGCCAGGCTGGGCGTACTAATAACGATGGAAGCAAAAACAAGCAGCCAGGATTAGATCATTCAACATTTTCAGCCGTACCAACTTTTAACTTAATATTGTGGATATGATTCGTATATAACGAAATGATTTCCCTGCATTCCTGTCAAGTAACCTAACCTAATGACATATTACTCTTTGCTTTATTATCCTCGTTTTCAGTTTTCAATAGTTAAGCTAGTTTTAGTTGCAGACCTATATATCCTGCCAACGTCAAGCAACGCAACAATCTTGTTTCTGTTTTCAGACGTTCTGCTCGACCCTGTTCGTAGCAAAACCGTACGGCCCAGCAGCTTGTCAGTGGTATCATAGGTGCTATATCGTCATGACCTGCAGTCACGCTTGGTGGTTTTACGCGGTAATACAATTTACACAGTGATTATGCGTTAATTAAACTGAGAAGTTCCAAAGATATATATGTGGTGGCAATAATTAACGATGCAGGTTATCTTGCAGGTTACTCAACTGATGGTTAGTGCGGTTAAAGGACGTATCTTCGTTGAACTGACATTTGCAGACCGACCATCGTGCAGCCAGCCAACGTCCCAGTGCGCTACTTCAGAATCGGCAAAGAATATCGGTACGGGAACACGTGCTGAAAAGCTAAAAGTGTAATGTAAATGAAATATTGCAGCTTATTCCGATAAGTTAAATGGATATTCAAGTTATTTAAGTCGTTTTCTAGTGCAGCATGGTCCCATTGAACTGTCGCCGTAATGTAACTTTTTAAAAATAAATTAATTTAACTGGTTAATAAACTAATCGAATTAGTATTGCTATTAATCTGTAGATTACTCTAAGTTATAACATGACTATTTCATTAAGGTCAAAATATTTTAATAGATATTGTAGTAACTAGTGTGTCCCTGTTGCACCAGTCATCGATGCAGGCAAGTAATACAGTGGGTTAGTTACCAAAATTGCCGCTAGATGTCCGCGATCTTTACGATTTTGTTACTTGGACTCGAATCTCTCAAAGAAGCTGCCCTCTTAATCAGTAATAATTATAATTATACATTCGGTTTACTTAATTTGATTAAATTTATTAAACGTTCTTGATTGAATTATGGCCCGTAAACTTTACTATTCTAATGCCATTCTGTAATACCCTTTGATTCAGAAAATTAGCCACTTCTTATGCTGGATAAAAATAATGTAATTTCAACTTGTGTAATCACAATAGAAATTACGCTAAACTTTGACCTGATGGAACCCCTAACCCGGAAGATGCGGATTCGATCCGATCCTTCATTCACCCCCTTCCAATGAAGGATATGGCGACCCTGCTGGCGGACTCGCATATGCACCAGGTATTAACAAAACTTTGAATAATAATTGGTAAGGTCGATTATTTCATAAAACTGCATTGCCTAAAGTTTATCTCATTTTTGAAATAGTTTGTAATGCCACCGGAATTATGATATTTAATGAAGTTTTTAAAAGTCACGATAGTAATATCTAATTGCTGATATCAAAATAATACTCAACTCTACTTTCATCATGATTATATATGTTGACCGTAATGTAAGGAATTACGTATTGGGTGGTTAATATTACGAAAGTATTAAATTCTAATGGACATTTTCAGTTATATTTGGAACATTTGAATTTTAGTGGGAATCAGTGGGAATCCTTGGGAATCAGTGGGAATCAGTGCTGTGCTCTACATTCGAGTCGACTCGGTGCTATTGAGGTGGGTTTCCCAAAAAGCCAAGGGAAAGCGTGAGAAATGGCAAGTGTCTTGAGACACGGGACGAATTTGGCCTCAATATGCAAATATCAATTGACGTGAATTGATGCGCAGCCAGCCGGTTCTTTGTTTTCACCTAATAACATTAACATATCAAAAAGCCTGGCTTGTATATCACCGTGTCCAATCACATTAGATCTACACTCCCACTAATTTGTGGCCAGTGTTAAAACACAGAGACGTTAGGTCCGTACCATACAAAATAACTGAATTTCCGTAATTTTTTTAAATTAAATTTATTATTAAGATGTTTAGGTTAACATTAAAATAACGACACGATGTTCACCATCCATATATTTGTTAGACATTTAATTATCATTAACTGTTATGATTAATTATAGTAATGTTAATGCTTACACTTGTATTATTATAGTATAATTTAAAATGATGTCTATTTATTTAAAATATATATATATATATATATATCCATTAATTTACAATTATGCAAGTCAATCGCGTGCTAAATCGAATAACAATATTGAATTCGATCATAAGCGTCTTATATTCTTTTTAATTGACATAAATTAATTTGAAATTGATATATTATTGATATGTATATTTAACTATGTCAAAATTAACGTCAAATTATTAACATAAGAATTCATAATTTAATAATATAATAATTATCAGTAATTAAATTACAGAAATACCAGTTAACATATTTCTAAAATGCTAATGTGAACTGCCTTATAACATCCTCTCTAACTTGATAATTTAAATCTTAATCATTCATTTAGGCGGTAAGAAATAGGCCGGTAAACAGATGATGTAATAAGTTGAGATAATCAGCAGTTTTACACTTTTCACCGCGCCAATTTCGCACGCCATTAATCGCTAAGGTGTGTCCTGTAGCCGTGTGTGAGCATGGAACACACACACACGTATACGGTTAAGGGGGGGAGGAGCCCCTCTGGGTGATATATGAATAATATCCCGTGGCATGGGGTTGAAAACGGGCGAATTCTGTCCACGGGATCCCGTTGAATCCTGCAGGAATGATTGACTTGGTTGGAAACCCCCTCGTCGGGATAATTTGCCAAGTTGGGGAGATGAATTCCGGGGTTTGAAGAGTCAGTCATTAACACGCAAGATTCATTTCAGTGGAATAGAAAGAGATTCCTAAATTGGATGTTGAAGATTCCCAAAGTGGGAGTTGAGATTCTTGAGCTGAATAGGATTCGTAAGTTGTACTTGAAGATTCTGAAGATGAATCTTAGGATTATTAATCTGAATCCTTAATTTGGAATGAGAATTCCTTTGCTAAAGTTGAGATTCTTGAACTGAACAGTGTTTTTTTTAAATTTGGAATTTGTGAATCTGATCGTTTTAGCTGAATCTTTAGAGAGCTGAATTTTGTGACTGTTAAGGTGGAATTTAAGATTCTTGAGATGAATCTTAGGATTCTCGAGCTGAATTTTGTGACTGTTCAGCTGGAATTTAAGATTTTTCATAACTGTACGTTAGGACTTTTAAGGTAAGAATCAAAGATTCTTTAACCAGTTTTTGGGATTCTTCACCTGCACCGTAGGATTCTTGATCTTGACTTTTAGATTCACGAGCCAAAGTTTGGGATTCCTGCTAGGCTCAGTCTTGGGAGTCTTGTACTAAACTGTAGGAATCTTGAGCTGATTTTAAGATTATCAAGTCGAGTTTTGTGATGATTGACTTGAATATTAAGATTCTCGGGTTTGGATTCTGAGAATCTTTAGCCGAGTCTTAGGATTCTTTAACTTCGAGGTAAGGCAAGTGTTTGAACTAAATAAATAAAAAAATAGAAAAAGTTGTGTCAAGTTAACTTTTCATTTGTATTGCTTATATTATATTGAACGGTTAAAAGTAATTAAATTAATCAGCTTGATTAAAATTCATTAGTGAAAACTAATTAGTTGTTATTAGTCATCAATTAGTTGTTATTGTTAATTAATGTAATGAAACGCACTGAATTTAACATTTTGTGTACTAATCTAAATATTCAGAGCTGTATAAGAAATTAACGAAAAAAAAGAAACTGTTGAAAAAGTGTCGAACCCCGGGTCATTAAGCGGGGAGTTTCTAATTGCCTTTCTTTGTGAGAGAATTTCCATAAGGTTTCCTTGAAATTTCCAGGTTTGTGGTGATTAAACGTCCCGCAGCTAAATACAACAACTCACGAAAGAATCACGAAGATTCTTTAAAGATTCCCAGGCCTTTTTTGGCTTTTTTTAAACGTATGAGAGTCTGAGTCATTGAGTGTTGTACAAAGAATCAAAGATTCTCCAAGATTCTTTTAAAAAAAACACTGAGATTCTCGCAATCCGAACAGATGACTCAGTGATTCGTTAAGAGGTGCATGATTGCTTAAAGAATCTCATATGATTCTTAGGTGACTCTTAACTGCGAGGATCTTTCAACAGAAATCGTTCAACTTTTCAAACTTGAAAAATCTTTAAGGGACGAATCTGCTGCCTGTGATTCTTTTCAAACTATGAATGATTCCTTAGCCCAAGAATCTCGGTTGCTCAGTAGGAATCTTCACTGAGAATCCTTCCGACATTAGAAGAACATATCAAGAATCGTGAGAATCTTAAATTGTTATAACTTGAGGTGAAAGAGACTAAATTTGGAAACTTGGATAAAGACTAAGAATCTTAGAAGAATCTTGATTAAGAATCTTCCTACAATATGTCAAGAATCTTAAGAACCTTTTAACTGCTTAGTGAAAGAGACTAACTTTATCGGAAACTTGAAGGAAAACCAAGAATCTTACAAGAATCTTGTGAGAATCTTATAAGAATCCTTAATTTGTATCGCCTTATAAGCCTCACTTATAAAGGAACAAATTTCCCCGCCATTGTTCCCGGATTAAAAAAGGGAAGAAACGTCATGACACGTGTCAGATGAGTAGGATCATTTTTCACACGTGTAATACGTCTTCCATATGTGGCACTCGACAAAAGTTATCTGGGCACACCTTATTTCTCGCCCCTCGCCAATGACAATTAAGCTCAGAGTATAACAAGCCGTAGATTTTTTAAATGTTGTAAAATTTGATTGACAATCACGGTATAAGTGAAATGTTGCCAGTAATCCGACATGATGATTTAATGGTAAATCTATAGCTATTAGCTGTAATTATAACAGGTTAAAACTCAATGCAGAAACAAGCAGATCCCAGGAACTGCTGAATGACCTACTGATATAGCCGTCTACCTGCTGAATTTGGGTGAATATCAGCGGTTTCAGCAGTTCCTGCCTCTGTAAGCAACCAGATAATGAAACCAGAGACTCAATTTGTAATATTACCTTCAATTATGTAAATAGACGAAATTAAAGTTAACTGCGCTGTAATCTGCTGTACAGAAATCTTCTCCATTAGCATTATGATAATTAAATTAGTTAATTAATCCTGTTGAGGCTTGACTAAGGCGATGTTATCCTGAACCGTCCATCTGAGTAAATTTCTGAGTATAACTGAATGAATTAAACAGTTTGAACGTAAATTCAGTTACAAATAAAGTACGCAATTAAACTTAAAGTAACAGTGCCGTAATTAATGTTATTTGTAGTAGATTTTTATGTACAGAAAAAAAAACTCAAGTCCTTGTGAATTCACTGCAGGGCTCATTGTCCTCTCGATTCGTGAAACAACCAAGAATCCTTGACTAAAGGCCTTAAAATCCCCGAGTGAGAATCTGGTTTACGTTCCCATGAAGTTTCGAGCGGCCGAATAGAAACCAACTGTAACACACGTAAAATCAAATGTAATCGAATCTAATTTAATCAAAGGAGATAGAATAAAGTAAAGTGCGGAATAAAATATAATAAAATTAAATATAGTATAATAAATTAAAATGTAATAAAATAAAAAGTGAAATATGTTTCGTAAGCTTTTACCGGATCTTGTCTGCTCGAATACAGTTTAATTTAAATTACTTTAAATGAATTAACTTACTTTAAATGAATTTAAATTAACTCTACGGATCAACAGGACAATGTGTAAAACGATCAAAATTCAATATTACCTGAAATGCGCATTAAAATCCAACTGGCAACAAACTAAAATGTTGAATTTAGTTATAAGTTGATCTGTAATGAACCGTTCAGTTTAGATGCAAGTCGAAAAACCATAGAAATTACGTTCAAATTATATCTGTAAGTAATTGTATGTTAAAACTAATTAACGAAATGTTGAGTTGCTATGGGAAAATGAGGAATTTTAAATATTACAATGGGGAAAAAATAAAAAAAAGGAATTATGATTTGAGACAGGATATTTTGGGAAGTTGTACGTGTCGTCAACTATAGGCCTAGGGATTTAGATCCGACATTTGTCCGTGCAGGGACATCGGAAAAGACTGGTATACAACTAATTTATTGGAATTTCGTCTGGACTTGTACAAAAACTGGGGGGTTCGTAACCTTAAACAAGAATTAGCCAAGGACGGAATGATTCTCTGGTAAATGCAGGAATGATTCTTAAATAATAAAGAGGAATCAAAATGTGCAAAAAAACGCGCGAAACATGAAAGAGTAGATAGTCCTAAGAATCTTAACTGATAGTGAAGATTCTTTGTTTGATTCTTGAGTGTGTTTTTTTAAAGTTTGGACCGAACTAAAAACCATTGGAAACGTTCATTCCTTAGGGTGTCGAATGACGGAAATGACTCACCACTGAATCCGTTGATTCTATAGCATTTCAGCAGTGACTCTTTCTCGAGATAGGAAACCTGTTAGATGTGAATCTCAGATGACTCTCGAGATTCCCATTATAGTTTACGATCATTCTTTCCTTCATTTAAACTCGCTTGGCTCTAACTCCAGAAGCTTAAAACGGTTATTAGGGATGTGTATTATGACGCCAGCCACGCCAAACTGGTTTTACAAGATCAATTTGATTAATATCGATGTAATAAGCTTGTTAAGGTTAATCAGGTTTTTGAACGAAGGTGAACGCAATCTTTGCGCTTGTCGATTACATTGCCATTGTAGTGGGAGAATTCACGACGGACCCAATTTTCGCAAAAGAACAACACGATCAGCTGATAGCCATACCGTCAAGATGGCGGACGCTTCATCATGCATTAGCCCTATTCACAAAGGATGATTAAACAGTATTTCACTATTTCCATATCATAAACTTGTAGGTAAACAAGCAAATGCAATGCTTTACATGGCAAAGATGGGTTACCATGGCGACATTCCTATTTTCGCAATTGAAGGAGTACGATCAGCTGATAGCCGTACCCGTCAAGATGGCGGACGCTCTTATACGCAAACCTAATAACTTTCACGGAAAATTTCGGTATCGCAAACTTTATACCAAACCATAGAACGCAGTCTTTGCATTGATCTTTCAGTATAGTGAGATGTATTACGGTGATATTACCTCTATATTTGCATGCAAGTTATAAGATCAGCTGGTAGCCACGTTCCGTCAAGATGGCGGACGCTTCATAAACGCCTAAGGGGCCTATCCTTGGCTTGCACGAGTTCGTCTGCTACAATGCTAGAGATGGGCAATGGTAGGGAGATTTCCCTAACCGTTGGTTCCCATGTTGGCTTATGATGGCAGAACTCAAGCAGACGACGTCGTGCAAAGCCAAAAGGATATTGATAACTGCGGTACATGATTCTTAGGTAAATCTGGATCTCTGTTATAAGATATTATGTCTATTTCTAACAATATCATTTATATCATATTCTGTCAATGTTATGCTTATGTTACAGTGCAGTCTTGCATGAGTTGCATACCCTTGAAGCTCTAACGCCTTTAAAGTCCATCATCACTCGGTCATGGGCTAATTTGCTGAGAATCGCGACAAGCGTGACCGAATTCACGCACGTGGGGTTCGTGAACCACATTCTTCAGATTCTCTCAGCGGATAATGTCAGCCTTTTCAGCGATTCCCTGTCGATTCATGAACAGTTTCTCCCCTAAGCAAATAGCAAATGTTATAAAGGCGCTTTGAACAGCGATTTGTTTAATGAAGAGCGTAAAGTGGAATCAGTGAAATTAGGTGGATTAGGGAAATGGAACTGTAAGTGGAATTCCGGTTTTCTGTAAAATCAAGGAGAATCTTGTCAGGATTGGGTATGAAAAGGTTGTTCCAGACTCTGAAAGAGAGAATCTGAACATAGAATATTAACTCGCAAAGATTCTGTTGTGAATCTTGAAAGATTCTCTGTAATCAAGTAGAACTTACATAGGATTCTTTTGGGAATAATTCGTTTAGGAGCAACGTGGAATTCGGTGGAACTAAGCACATTTAAGTGTAATTAATCGGAATCCAAGTGGAATCGAATGGAATCGAGTGATATGAAGTGGAACGTTGGTTAAATTAAGGAAAATATCATCCGAATTCTTTATGAAGGCATTTTTTAGATTTCTTCCTAATAGAGAAGATAAGTTTGCAACGATTCCTTGGTGAATCCCGAAAGATTCTTTCTAAAACAGTTCGAAAGGTTTTGTTGAATTATATTCGCTGAGGAGCAAAGTGGAATTAAATGGAATTCCAGCAATATTCCCGTAAATCTGAACAGAACGTATCGCCATCTAACGAATCTTCGTGAATCTGTAAGATTATGCAACATCTAGTGAAATCAAGTGGAATCTAGTGGAACTCAGTGAAGTTCGGTGGAGCCCAAGTGGAGACGAGTAAAATTCCAGTTCACTCGTCTTTGCTATATGGAACAGCAAAAGAAACATCGCCGCCAAGTGTCGATCCATTAAGTTCCACTAAATTTCCATGATAGTTTTCCACTGTTCCAAAATTCCAGTTTGGTTTCCACTACGTGTCAGGCAGCCGGCGATGGAATTTTCTGAAAGAATAAAGGGCGGGGATTTGGCTGAGGCCTATTACGATGTCATCTATCATGAAGCCCGGTCCAAATTATACCGCGCACCGGAATCATTTCCATACATTTGCATCCGATTGAAGCAAACTCTGCTTTCATTGCCACAAGACAAATGGAAAAGAAGCTCGCCAAACGCCCCCAGAAATCAATAGGGTCGGCTGGCGGCTCGCCTCTCCTCCTATATACAATCCACCTGCGTCGTGGAGCAAAGTGGAACAATGGTGGAACTCCCTCTGCACTCTTAAAACCTATACCTCTAGAAGAGTTGAACTAGAACTGAAATAGTACAGTCTAGCTGAGCAAAAGTAGAGTTCGGAGTGGTATTTTTAACCTAACTTTAGGATTTTATTGGGACAATACTAACAATCCGATTTCATTGAAACGTTTCTAGTGTGTAAAGCACTATCAGTAGTACGTTCAGTATTTTTTTGGCTGCTCTATCTGTGAAAACTTGGGCGCCATAAACGATTAACTTTTTCTCCATCAAGAACCCTTTTATTATTGCTCTATAGACTGTGCAGTTGGTTCCATATCGTTCCAAGTTGTCCATTGCTGGACAGTGGAATTTAGTAGCTACAGAGGCATTGAACAGTGGAGCATGTACTAAATCATTTTGGATTCCACTATTTTCCACTACAAGCTGTGGAATTCCAAAGTTAGTCGATAGTTCGTCAAATTCCAGTATTGTAAGTTGGAAACTCATTAGCTGGTTCCATCAAGTTCCATATTGTTAATTGGAACTTCAAAAGGCAACTTGAGTTTGCTGCATCATAGTGGAATTCCACGTGAGCATCGTGGAACAAGGCGGAACTGTCAACAAAACTGCGGAAATACGTTTTTTCTATAGGACGGCTGAATATGCGTATTAGCAATGCTGAATACCGATATTTTCATCGAAAATCTTTTACAAGTTTAGCTTGAAGCTGTATTCAGTAGTACTAATCAGCGCTTTCAGTCAGTCTGATCGTGAAATGTTAATGTGGATCCGTCTTGTCTTGTTTTGGCAAAGCTGAGGGCGCATTCGTGCTTTCGAGATGGCTGGCGATGAGCTCAGCGCTATTTTTCAATTAATTAAACGTCCGTTTAAGAACAACATCATTATCGTTATCAAAGAGCGGCCATCATCATCAGAGAAACAATCGACTGACAGGATTGTTTCCCATCTGAGATTCATTCTTGAAAATGAATGACGATTCAGAGTTAACTCAAAGAATCCCATTGTATGATCTCTAAGGTTAACTTGTATTATGTTAATTGCAGTTATTTCTAAGCCGGAAAATTTTATCATTTTTTAAAAATTTTGTTATTTTTAACATTTTATTCTTTTAATTAGATTTCTTTAAATAATATGACCATCAGATTATACCCAACTGGATTAAACTTAATTAATAATAGTTAATTACTGTTATAATTATTATTTAAATAGGTTCCCAAAAGTGACTTATCTATTAGAAATGAAAAAATATACTGAGATTCAAATTTTGTATTACAACTAATTAATTTTATTAGATAATAATTAACTTGATTGGAATAAGTATCTCGTCTCGGGATGCTATAAAAGAGACCTGCTCACAAAATGAATAGATGGGAAAAAGAAAGTGGCAAATGGAGTTGCCACACACGCGCATCGTAGGCAACTCATTAACGAGTCGAGAAATG
>JAIQCU010001403.1:0-21927 GCA_022114935.1 Leptestheria dahalacensis
CATGATTAACACTATCGAGTTTAATTAATGTAGCTGTACTAATCCTAATCACCGCTACCACAGGATTTGAAATAATACGAGAAACAATGAAATAGAACCAAGAAACCTGAATGAGCAGCGTAATGAAGAGGCGTATTGCCGCAGACATCCTGCGCGTTGACGTTCAGCGCCCCGTTCTGATTTCCCTGCGCTACTGCCTTCTGCAGAACCAACTGCAGACAGCGCAGATACCTCGATTTATCCGCCGGTAGTTTCTGTGCGATCTTGTGCAGTGCCGTTTGCTTCGAGTTGCCGTGATCGCTGCAGTTGAAACGCGTCTTTGGATGATCCAGGAGAGTCTCCAGGATCTTTTCGTCACCCAGATGCCCGGCTATGACCAACGGCGGCCGGCTGTCGTTGGGGCTGACGAGATTCGGATCGCAACCGGCATCCAGTAGGAGTTTCACCACTTCGGCTAACTGGTCCAGGCAAGCTTGCTGCAGTAGAGTGCCCGTTGAAGAAGCCGAATCGAGATTTACGGTGAAACCGACATTACCTGACAATAATAATAATAATAATTTAATTCAAGAATATATGTTTAATATGAAACTAGAAGCGCTTTTGTAGCATCAGAGCAAAGTTACTTACGTTGATGGACTAAGTAATTTAAAAAAGAAGGCACGTTCTTTGGTAGAAGTAACGGTGAACAAGTAAACTAAAGTATCGAGGAAGTTGACGTCTATATTACCGGACTGGACAGCTTGGAGCATGCTGCGAACCTTATCCATGCGATGGTTCTTCACGGCTAGCCACAGATCACGTTCAAAAGTAGCGCTGTCCCAGTTGCCCGCGTTGTTATTGAAAGCGTTCTGCGAGTTTATCTCATCCCTGTACCGCTCCAGGATGTCCGGCATGTAGTCCTATGCCAGTACCGGATATGTCATTATGAATATTACATACATGTATTAACTAAAAAGTAGATTAACTTTAAACAGAACTGTATTGTAAATCACACTGTATCCAAGATGATAAAACATATCCGATAAAATATATGAATGCCAGCATACCTCCATGGCTTCCTGGACGTTCTCATCAATCTTGGCTCCCAAGTTGATCAGTTTGTGGACAACATCGGTGAGTCCCTTACGGACGGCCAGCTCCAGAGCAGTAGTTTCATCGTTATCCTTGGCGTTGATGTCAAGTTCGGGCGCCGAGATCAAAACGTCGAAACATTTGTAAAATCGCTCGCGGATTGCATCGTCTTCGCTCCATGTGCACAGGAGAATGTGAAGAGCACTGCAGCTACCTTTGCCGTCCAAGGCGTTGACCTGCAAATCGTTTTAAACGTAGTTAGAATTAAACCCGCCCAAGGTTTCGGGCAGTGGAACATACGTGCTAACTATCTATTGGCCATTCATAGTCGGATAGGTAGACGGATGGATAGCTAGATAGACATTAGGGTTAATAGGTATATGAAGAAAGCTATCCCAAACTGTTTCAACTGAGTGGGAACTTACCAACGTATAAAGTTAACACATAACATAACAGTATAATAATATGATAAGTTAAGTAACCCCTAGTGTAGAAAACTTACATTAGCCCGGGCTTTCATCAATCGCTGGGCGCATTCCGCGTGCAGATGTTTCACGGCAACATGCAACGGATAAGTCTTGCTGGCCGGATTGAATTTGTTCGGATCCGCGCCGAATCGGAGCAGCAGAGACACGCAGTGACTCAAACCCTTCTCGCAGGCTACATCCAGGCAGGTTTTATCGTGAGGGAATCCATGAAACTTGTCGACCTATATGCGCGGGAGCCAACATCCAAATTGAAATCTCGTGTTGGTTATAAAGACATTATCCGGCAATCCATTTAATCTAATCAGAAATTATGTGGTCATTAATTGAGTTTACATCTTCGGGTTCGGCCGACGAGAGCGCTGTCGAGAAGAGGACCAGATCTTCTTGGACGAGTGCCTGAATCAATGTGTCGGCAACGTTGCCGGTGAGTTGCTGCAGACAGTCGCTGTCGAGATGCTGCAACGGCGGTCGAAATATACCCGCCATATTATCTAGCAAACCAGAAAGAGAAATCGTTGGCCAATCAGACTTCAACTCTCCGTGTGCTTAATGGCGTAATTACTGTAGCCCTTTGAATCTGACCTCTGGCCCCACGCTCTACATTTACCGACTGTAATTGACTGAGTCTTTCAGCTTTTCCGCTTTCGACCAGACCATCTCGTACCAGATTTAGATTTTTTGAAAAAAAAGATAGGAAATGAAAGCCTTAAGGCTATGTATGGGTCACGTACGTATTGACTGTTATTTCTTGCGTGAAAACAGGTGCGGACTTTCCCACGGTGCCAACACAACTCGCGGACACGACGAAACAAACCTGGGAAATGCCTTAATGTCCACAGAATACAACTATATAGATTAACTGTAAATAAGACATTCTATGAAACAAAACGATAGTTGATTAAAGTTTATACCGATCAAACTCTATCAGAAGTGCTTATTGAATAATGTTTTAAGGACGTTACCCGAATGTTATGAAACGGTGCGCGATCCTAATATGGGCTGGTCGACTGCAAAAGTGACCACACCTCAGCAGTTGAGACGTTCGCAACCCGGGCCAGTGAAACTGCGTGTGCGATGGCTGCTCCAGCGGTACGTCATCCAGGCCTCGCGCAGGCGTCCCTAAGGGCTCGCCACGCTGCCAAACACATTCTAGAATGTTAAAATCCTTATTTCCAACCATCCCTTTTCCCGTAGGATGAATTAAAAAAGAGTCGCAGACACAGCAAGCAATCCGGAACGCGTAGAAGACCAAACCATTCAATGTATGAATCGTCAGTACCTTCACGAGTGAATGGGATTCCTCTTGTGATTCCCATTAAGAATGAATAAGTAAACTTTGAAACTATGAAAACAGGTTTTGGAGTGTGCCACGATACGGTTGGTCTGCCATCCGCTTAGTTGCTGGCGTGTGCTATACAATCGCTCGAGCAAAACGGATGTGGCTGGAAACTTAAAAAGCTAAAAGAAATGATAATACGTTTTTAGTTTATCCTGGTTTGAAGGCTCGTTACACGGCGCTAGTGAGAAAGCGTCCTTGGATCTGATCTGAATCTCAAATTTTTCTGAATTCTAGCATCTAACTTCATTGAAATACTTCAGCTACAAAGTACAAATCTCTGAAATCGGGTTTGGTAGTCACAGCAGCACTGCCAGTGCCAAGAGGAGTAAAAGAAGACAGCGAAGGGAGGGAGTGGCCCATAAAGAGACAAACACTATCGATCTGCTGAAATAAAAGAAAATAGACGTTAGTAGGACAGGATTTCCTGTGAATCGCTTAGATTATCCTATTATCTTTTACACTACATTTCAGTAATTCATTGGTTAAATAAAGTTTAAAGCAAGTTCTGCGTTTGGCTTGAAAGTGTAGAAACAACGCTGTTCATTTCAAATTACAAGGTTACCTGAGAATCGTTTTTTAAATGAACTCAAATTCAACCCGATTGAAAACGATTGGTGTTTACCATTTCAAATGCGTCTGTGTACGTCACAGGTACTGTACGTGGATTGCGTGGAATTTTGAATTTGTGTGCCTCGCAGGCAGATGGATTCCAACGAGATTTTCACGCCGAGATTTTGGCCGCTGATGAGAAAATACCGCTGGCATGATTTAAATACCAAACATGGGAAACGTCCATCACGAATTTGAGAGTTTGCATTTATAGTTCTTAACTAATAATATGTAACTTGTTTCCTTAAGACAAGGTCAAGCAAGGTCAAACAAGGTCAGTTGTTTGTAAGGGTTTAAATCAGTATTGTGGACCTGAACATGCTTCAAATCATGGCTACTTCAAAATCAGCGCCACCTGGTGACAGTAGGAGAAAACAGAAACTATGCCATATGACGCTTTTTTGTTCCTGTTACCATATCCTGTAGTAAATTTGATGCGCAATTTTACTCGGTTCTAAACATGCATTGGTGTCGGGTTATCCCTTGTTATTTTTTCAATTTTACTGTGTTTTTGGTGCTTTTTTTGGTAAGTTCCTTTAGTATGCCAATGGTATATTCGATCTGGTCACGACTCGCTCGCTAAAGTTACACCGGGGTGATCAAATAAACAGACCGTGTTCTGCTGAGCGCTGCTGAGAAAGTGACAGCTGAGACCCGAAGGGGAGGAAATTGAACCGCGTGCTGGGACGAAAGGTCAGCATGGTCAATAGCAAAGGCAATACGCATTTAAATGAACTTGCTTCATACTCAGTTAGTTTGCGTTCAATTTTGGTAAGGTGAGTGTGGTGTCGGTAAAAGTTTTCATGAATACTGTTGTAGGATTCCGTTGCTTCTTGAGATCTTAATTTGTAGTGTAAAAAGACCCTTGCTACAAAAGCAAGTAAGAGTTCGCTAAATAAGAAAGAATATGTGTAACTTTCACGTGTAATAGCCTAGCGGATTTCATGTAGTTCAGTTTGGAAATCTTGATGATGAAGACGCAATTATTATTGTTAAAATGCTTATATACTTTGGCAGAGTATACCATTGTTTCGATTTCGATAGATAAGTATTTAGATAGACAGATAGATAGAAAGATAGATAGACAGATAGGTAGATAGATAAATAGATAGATAGATAGATAGATAGATGATAGATAGATAATAGATAGATAGATAAACAGATAGATAGATAATAGATAGATAGATAGATAGATACATAGATAGATAATAGATAGATGGATAGATAAACAGATAGATAGATAATAGATAGATAGATAGATAGGAAGGGAAGATAGTATTAACAGATAGATGGATAGATTGACATACGAACAGACGGACGGATGGATGGAAATGTATATAAATAGCTAGTTTGATGGACAGATAGACAGATGAATAGTTAGACAGAAATCTTCAAACTTAACTGTAAAACACTAACGCGGCTTTCGGATGCAATCTATTGAACCACCGGTACCGAGGTGCCTGACTTGTTTGTTTCATGCACGAGGGTACCGTGGGAAGGTAACTCTTTGCGGATGTGCTTATGACAAGCGTCACTAGATGGCGCTAGTGACAAATAAACAAATCTCAACTTGTCATACATAGGAAAGATGAAAAACAGGTTGAAAACGATAACACGATAACGATTTCATTGCGTAAAACAACACTTAACAACTTACCCCTGCCATATCAAGTAAATATCGGATTTAGCAAGCAACACAAAGTACAGCAATGGCGTTGACGGCATTTGAGCTCGGTGATTGCCATGGGTATGCGGTGAAATTCTCACCCTTTATGGAACGAAGACTGGCTTGTGTGGCCTCACATAACTATGGATTGTCAGGTTTTCCTCCGCATATCTATATCTACTTATATAAGAGTATTAACGTGATTTGAATATCAGGTCCCGGCTATGTACACATTCTCGATATGAATGTCGAGTCAAACAATTTGGTGCCAGTCACACGCATGCAGTGGACTGATGGTCTTTTTGACGTAGCCTGGGCTGAAAACCATCCCGACATGCTTCTAGCGGCTAGCGGGGATGGCAGCTTGCAACTGTGGAATGTACTCCAACCGCAGGTGCAATAAAACTTGACTTGAATGAAATTCAAATGAAGAGTTCAAATCGGCAACGTTTTACGAAACAGGCCCCACAAAAAATTTGGAAAGAACACGCGCGGGAGATTTGCTCTGTGGACTGGACGCAGACAAGAATCAACCAGCATATTGTCACTGCGTCGTGGGATCAAAGCATCAAATTAGTAATGGAATTTAATCTTTAACCGACAAGTTGAAGAGCTGATTTAGATGGCTTTTTAATGTTCAAGTGTATCACGCATACTAACAGACCCCATGATCTAGTGGGATGTAACTCATGACAAGAGTCTGGCGACCTACGTTGGACACTCTGACCTCGTTTACTCAGCTGTGTGGTCGCCCCTTCTCCCGAATTGTTTCGCTTCAGTTTCAGGTAACCCGGTAGTGATTCAAATCAACCTCTACTGACTGCCCAGCTTTTCTCTAAAAGGCGATAAAACCGTGTGCATCTGGAATAGCTCAAAACCCGGCGCACCTGTAGTCAAGTTCCCCGCGCACGCTTCGGAAATCCTCTCTTGCGACTGGTCCCGCTACGATCGGAACCTTCTGGCGACTGCCGGGGTCGATGGTCGGATCAAAGGATGGGATTTACGCAATAAGATGACACCATGTTTTGAGCTTTTGGTAACAATCTAAATGATTAATCAATAAGTATTTAGATTATTCAACATTTCGCTCTTCACAGGGCCATGAATATGCAGTGAAGAAAGTACGCTTTTCACCGCACCACGCGAACCAACTGGCATCGGCATCGTACGATTTCACGACGAGGATATGGAACATACAGCTTCTGACTCCAGAAGTTTTCAGGCATCACCGAGAATTTGTTTACGGCCTGGACTTCAGCTGTCTCTTACCGGGCAGAATTGCCGATTGCTCGTGGGATAAAACGCTTGCCGTTCTAACCATCCCGCAGCCACCCGTACTTCAAGCGTAAACTTGTTACTAGGGAAACGTATCAAATTTAAAGTTAAAAAATGAAGCGCTTGTTTGTTAATAGCGAATGTATTTACACGAAAATTCTGTAAACAATTTAAAAATTTCTTGTCATGGGTAGGAGGTCTTGAGAAGCGAACACAGGAGAACGGGTCAGGGATACTTGAAGGACGCTGACATCTTATGGATTTGATTGCACGGCAATAGTTTTCGTGGATAAGGAGATGGATAGTGAGTGTTTTGCTGACCTAAAACAAATGTGTTGAATATTAGTGTTAAAGTATAAAGGAGGTAATGTTCTACCTTTATGGGAAAGCCTTGCTGGAACATGATCTTCATTGTCTGAGGCTCCCGACGGAGTCAGATCCTTGGGAGAGGGACGGAATCCTTCCGGATGCTTGTGGTTTTTCTGGCGAGGTGTGGCCGGCTGTGTCATGTGCATCCCCGGTGAGCCGTAAATGATGTCAGCGTCCTTGCCGATGTGGTTATAATAGAGCGGGAATTGGTTTTCCAATGCTGCGAGACAAGATTCAAAATATCTGTTATGCACATTAAACTGCGGAACCAGACAAATTAATGGCAATCCAGTATACTTAAATAGATAACATAATTTGAATATCAAGTATAATTAATAGTAACTAAATTAAGGATATTTGATTTACCAGAGAGTCGTTTCGGTAGACTTGGGATATCATAGAATGGGACCTGAAACTGCGGGACGTGAAAACTGCTCGAAGAGTGAAGAATGACGTCAGACTGGAAAAGGGCTGCAAAAAGTTACACACATACATCTTTGGGTAGGAATCTCGGGAGAAACACGAGTCTATGGCTCATCATTCCTTGTAGATAGTGCCCCACCAAGCATGGAAGCAGTTGATTGGTGCGAGGGATTAGTTGATTAATGGCAGGAAATGTAAGGTTTGAATGAATATGTTTTTTTTTTAAGGAAATGAATCTTTGTTGGGTTAGTTGTCTTTGAGCTTAGAAGTTCGAACCGCCCGATGAGAAATCCGAGGACCCGTACGCTGGACCGTCGCTACCCGAGCCACCGTGTAGTCCTTCGTAGGAATTGAATTGTTAAGAACAAATAATCAGTAAATCTATTTAAAAATAAATATTGAGTCAAAGAAATAAAAACTGAACATACCCGTTCCTATGAGGAGTTCGAGAGGATTGGTTCCCCCGTTGGTCCCCGTGTAAGGATTGGATCCAAAATAATTCTCAGACGCCGAGAATTGCGAGAATCCGGGCGGGACGGCTACTCCGTATATGGCGGCTGCCAGATTATTGACCTGCGGTCCTGAACCGTCTGGATTAGGATACACCAATCCGCCGGTATGCAGGTTGGTCGGCTGAAGAAGTCCCGTACCAAGTCCACCTAACGACGCCTATGACAATTATATTTCAATTGATAAAAAAAAGACAATCAGCTAGTAAAAAAAAAACAAGATTTTGAAATCTTTAAAGCTAACCTGGCCACTGACGAATGCAAACAGCAGCGAAATTACAAAAGCCTCCGTATATCCGCTGCGACCAGACAATTTGAGGCAAGTCATTTTCCCACCAGTGCTGATATCGAACTGAGCTACCAGTAATCCAATCTGCTCAGCATTATATTGACTATTGACACAAAGCAACTTGACCATTTCAAGGAAAAAAAAAGAAAATCGATGACAAGAGATTTGAGAATTAGAAAGCGTTTCGCAGAGGTCAATGGAAGCGCTTTACTTAACCAAACTTTCTCCTTGTAGCACAAAGACTGGTTTCCAAAATTAATTTAAAAATTTGGTTTTCCTGATTCCTTTTGAAACAAAGGGTCACGCTGATTATAATCACAACAGAAAAAGAAATTCTCCTTATTCATTCAGTGCTCCCCTCTGCTGCCAATAGGATGAAAAATGCGATGAAGCTTCACGAAAGGGTTTATTTCTCTTTCGTTGATTCAAGCAACAAGCGTGAAATACTAAATGTTTAAAAAGAGGAACCATAACCATTAACTGCATTGTAATTTAAGCGGGGACCAGGGTGTCTTTTCTGATTCTACGGGTAAAACGGGTAGTTGGAGTGGGATTCGTTTGTCTTCTCTTAGCAGGTGACGGGTGCGGGAGGAACCCAGCCTCCGAAAGCTCGCTCCAGCTCTGCAGCAACAGCTAGGGTCAAGTGATCGTTGTACAGGCTCCCGATGACCTGCGTTTTCAAAACGAGATTACAATTTCACCAAATGGCATTCGTTTCATAAAAAGCGAAAAGTTAACCCCGAAGGAATGAATGAAACCCAAATAACACTCAAACTAACTTTACAGTTAAACATTTAAAATTAATTTTAATTGATTCCGTTAATCAAACAAAACAGGACCAAACAGTAGGCAAAACCCCATTCACCGTTCAATAAACAGAGCGTGAAGAGCTAAATGAGATTTCCTATGACGCCGTAATGCAAGTAGGTTCATCGTTCTTTATATAATAATAAAAAATCCGTCATTTTAATATTTAAATAATAATAAAAAAATAATTTAAATAGTAATAAAATTAAACTAAAAAATTACAGATACCAATTACGTACACAACTATTTTTTTGTGAAAAAAACGGATAACTGAATAACTTTTAAAATTGAAATAAAAAAAATCATACATAAAAATAAAGAATATATGATACGTAACCAATGCTAACGGGTAGTTAGATAAATAGATAAACTAAGATATAAAACAAAAGAGTAAGTAACCCAAGTTCCAAGAGCGGAAACGTATAATGAGATAGATAGATAAATAATTAAATGCAGTAAGATCTTTATAAATAAAACGAGTAATTAACCTGAGTTCCAAGAGGGACTCCCCACGATCCAAGTCCCAAAGGCACCTGGGTGACGGGCAGGCCCAGGACGTTGAAAATGGCCGTATAGGCCGCGTTGAGGGGCTTAAACAGCGGCTGGTTGTGGTACAGCGCCGGCGTCGGGTGCGACGGAGCTATCAGGATTCCGTCGTCGCCGAGCAGTTCCTGCAGCTCACGAAGCAGCTCATCGCACATGGCCACCACGTGCCGACTGGCTGCATGATCCGGCGCCAAGGAGCAGTTCTCGAAAATGCCCATCAGCAGAGCGGGTATCGTATGGTCCGATTTACCCAGCAAACACTTGAGCAGCTCTCTACCGCACGAGACGGAACCCTTGGGAAGGATGGAAAATTACAATTAGCTGACCAATTATTCAATATGCCAATGCTCTTAATCCAGAAATGTTTTTACAATATTTAATTAATTAACATAATTTTAAAAATTCGTCGAAATATGGAAAATTGGTCTGACAGATATGTAGAGGGATAGTTAGACAGATAGATAGATTGATGGACAGATATATAGACGGATAGACAGATAATAATAATAATATAATAATATTGACCGTGTATTTTACTTGACATTTTTTCTTGACTTAACTTTACTTAACTTCCCGAGTCCGAGTCCCTTGATTGCCCCACCTTCGTAGGGAATCGAACCCGGGACTCCTCGGTCAAACGGCAGGGTCACTACCGCCAGGCCAACCTGGCCGGGTAGACAGATAAACAGATAGACTAAGTGAAATCACGTATTTCCGACGATATAAACTATTATTGCAACAATAACTTTAAACTAAATAATTTTCATAAACGCTAGCCACGATATGAAATGGTAAAGGGGTCATCTTAGGATTCTTTCTGTTGAAAGGTTACCTGACGCAGGGCAAGCTCTTCAGCAAAAGTGTAAACACCGGCCGTGCTCATCTTAGACAGCCAGATTTCGCCGGCGTGGAAGAATTTGGGAAAGGTCACCTGCAACATTTAATTTAAATAAAGCTTTCAATTACCCAGGAAACTTGGCGGCTGAGAGCTAGAATAATAACAGATGGACTATATTATTGTAATTACTTTTCGAACTTTAACTTTGTACGCCTGTTCAAGATGTCGTATCACTTTCATTTGGGCCGCTTTCATGTCTGGGTGAACTCGGCTAATTAACGGGGAGTTTCCTATTTCTTCCATGTAGAAATAACGTAGTTTCGATATATCGACCTGAATTAAAAAAGCCACATTACAAGGCAACAGAAAGCAGGTTGAAGGAGTTTGCAGCTTACTTTGGTATCGAGTTTAAGTTTGCTAACATTCTCCGCGGCTAAAACGCGGTACATGGGTACGAGGTCACTGCAGTAGCGACTCATGGGCCCGCTAACTAGGAAGGTATCGAGGATCTTCTCGGCCACGGGTTGCTGACCTTTGTTGGAAACGATGCCTGTGGTGGGCTTGTGACCGAAGATACCGTTAAAGAACGAGGGCATCCGGATGGAACCGCCAATGTCGGACCCAATCCCGAATGGGGAACCACCTGCCGTCAGGAGACCACCCTGCAAATTCCCAATGGAGAAATGGGAATAAAATTTTTAAAAAATTAAATTATAAAATAATAAAAACCTTTAAAAACCAAATCAAGTAAAATTAGCTAAATGATAATAAAATAACAATAATAGTACAATAAAAAGAATATAATAAGTAGATATAGTGAGTGAACAGAATATTTGCAATCTTCCAACAATGGCGTAAGGACCTCTCCTCCGGACGATCCGCCCACGATGCGATTCAAGTCGTACGGGTTTCGTGACCGTCCGTAGATTCTGTTGTTGCTCTCCCACCACATGCAAAGTTCGGATACGTTGGTCACGCAGATGATAATAGCGCCAGCCCTCTTCATCAAAGCGACCACGTCAGCATCAAAGTCGGGAACGACATCCTTGCGTCTGACCAGACCCGCAGTATTTTTCAGCCCTATGGAGTCAAATAAGAGAATGACGTCAAAATTGAGTTATAAAAAAGGGAGAAAACACGACGTACCCTTAACAGCGAAGCAATCTTTCGTGGTGAAGGGAACACCCAAGAATGGAGTTTCGAGCTCAATAGTCTTTGGGTCTTTATCACTCTTTCGCAGCAGCTCGTCTACTGCTCGGGCTTCCTTTAAGGCTTCGTCGAAACGCTCGTCTACCATGCAGTTAATCAGAGGATTCACTGCCTTGGTCCTGGCGATGTAAGTAGAAACGACCTGTTCACTCGTTACCTAGAAAACAAAGAGTATCACGTAAACTCGGTTTTTAGTTTCTTCACATAGCAACAACAATAAATACCTTCCGATGTCGAATCTTTGCCGCTAGGCTCGACGCGCTGTCAGTAAGAATTACATCGTCAAAAGGAGCAACCTTTTCACTTGACGAGTTCCAGTAGATGAGGGAGAAGAGGGTGTCGGTAACGAACTCGAGCGTACGGTAAAGGATGGCCAGTACGAGGCCCAAAAGCCAGGTTTTGCGCTTCATCTTCTCGTGCTGACACCATGCTGGTTTCTTCATTCCGTTGTGTTTCAAACTTGGACGAGGCTGCACCAGGAATTATGAGACAGGAGACAAGTTTAACTGAACAGTTTGTCGGCAACAACAGTAGAAGACAAGTTCTAATGTTAATGACCTTGACCTTGGTTTTTTAATTAAATTCAAAAGATAAAAACCGGTTATGCTTTTAATTTGCAACATTTCTTTCAGCTGAGTTTTGAAAATATAATGGAAAGAACTCACAATTGATAATTAGAATTATAACATAATATACATTATTCATTTTTATGACATGATAAAAATGCAGATAGATTGGTTTGGACTTACCGGTACACCAGAAAGAGAGGGAACAACAACAAGGACAGAGTTTAATATACAAACTAAATAATTTTGTAAAACTTTTTTGTTTGACGTTTGATAACAAGTTGAAAGTTCTTTTCAACGCTATCTCTACTCGGTGACCGGCTGTCAAGATGAAACACTAAATGCCAGGCAAATTCATCTTTGTTGTTGGTGTTTGTCCCTCCCTCCACCGTAGAGGAAAAATAACGGTAACCGGATTCGTATAACATAACGGTTACTGCATACGAGTGAGTCTCAATTTTGATTTTATTTTTTATGGTAATTTTAAGATATAAATTTAATTATCATCTTTCAACATAAATTAATATTAAAATTAAGTTCCGTGGCATGTATATTAAGTTTAATGTGGAACTTGAAATTGTCATTTTATTTGTTAATTCAAAGAAAACTGAACGCACATTAGGCAACATTGCAATTGCACGCTTTGTTTTTAACATGGCGACGCGCAATATTACCGCGCTGTTGTCATCTGTGGACCATTTTTGAACAGTTTTCACTCGTGAACTCTTCTGTCTGCACGAAGTGTGGTACAGTACGTTAGTGTTTTAATAGCTGTATCTTGATTAAAGATCAGACCATGGAAGAAATGAATGACGATCGTCAAACCGAGTCGCAGGAGGTGTCACATAACGACGATGCCGCAACAACGGTTGACGATGAAGAACCCGAAGATTCCGCTCCGGTTGTCTCCGATTCTGAAGAAAGAGAAGCGGAAAGAGAGTCGACTGAAATCGAACCCATGGATACAGATGCACAGCCGATCGGGGGTTTGACTGATTCCCAGGAAGAAGGTGATACGGCAGAGCCCTCGAGCGTCACTGCACCCGAGGAAGACGCAGCGGCTAGTGAATCCGACAGCGACTCGCAAAGACTCGTCATTGCGGAAAACGCGGCCTCCAAGAAGAAGTCCCCAAGGAAACGCACGAGAATGTCCTCGGGTGCTGGCGAGCCGACAAGAACCCTGCCCAGTCGTAATAAAGGAAGGGGAATGGCATATTTACTCGCCATGGAAAAAGGGAAAAGCAAGAAGAAGCTGGCCGAGGCACAGGCCCAGATGGAAATGCAAGATAACTCTGTTCCTACCAATGAATCGGACCAGGGTAATTTAACTATTTTATTGTCAGCATCGGAAAACCAAACATCAATGATTTGTTTTTGCGGACAGGTATTAAGACCGAACCTTCTGCCGAAGCTGTCAAAACTCCGCAGGAGGGTACCGAACCCAAGATCCCTGCAACGCCAGTAGCAACGGCTCACGCGCCCGCCGCAGTAGTGACACCCACGACTGTGCCAACCAAGTCTCGGCCTTCGACAGGGAAGAAGTCGTACGGGGGAACAAACATCTCATCGCCAATCTACCGGGAACCTTTTCAACACGGTAGCCGGTTTTCTCGATCTGCCGAACTGAACCCAAGCTAAAATTCCTCTTTATAATAAAACAGGCTGGAGACGTGAAGTTGTGTTTCGAGCCACCGTCGACACTGGCAACAAGACTCTTTGCGATGTCTACTATTACACGCCAACAGGGAAGAAGCTGCGCTCGGGTCGTGAAGTCACGGAATTTCGTAAGTGACTACCTCTTTTCGCCTTCGTTTTTTTCGGATTCTGACTCGTTTCCTTTGCAGTGGAGAAGACAAACAGCCCTCTGTCCATAGAGAATTTCACGTACTTTAAAGAGCCGCTCGGGTGTGATATCGGAGAAGTCATCCGTTATGCCAAGAGAAGGGTAAATAAAACTGAACCTGAATGAACATTGTTAAAATGATACTCAGACGATACTTAACGTCTTATATTATTTCAATTTTGATTGCAATATGAAGGATGAAATTGAAAGACGTCCACCGAAGAAGGAGAAAGCAGTCAAGCCGAAGGAAGAAGAACCGAAAAAACCAGTGGATGTTTCGGGAAACGACACCACCGCAGTTGCCGCGGAGCCCGGCATAGAGGTGACCGAGTCAACTACGGGCGAGGACGCAGGTTCCCCAAACAGGAAAAGGAAAGCTGAGGGTCAAGGTCAGCTCAAAGTGAAACTCTGGGGCAAGAAGTTCAAAGAGCCCGAGAGCAAAGAAAACACGGAGCCGGTTGTACCACTCCACAAGGAAGAGCCGGTACCGTGTTCTCTCACCTGCTCCAAAGCAGAAGGCATTTTACCAGCAAAGACGTGTCAGCGGTGTTTCGCCCTGTTTCATGAGGCCTGCGCGGCGGGTGGGACCTCCGAGTATTGCCCGGTATGCTGCCGTTCTTCAAAAGAGAATTTCCTATTTTTTTGAACTTTTAAACTAAACTTAATTGCAACTTGCAAGTGATATTAACGAAAACCGTACGATAATAGAAATCCACTATATGTAAAGGCAATGACATATAATAAAAGTTAATGAAGAGTACTTACAAGTAAAACAGTAATTTGCTTGTGCTAAGTGCATTTTTTACTTAATTCAAAAAATCATTACCCGATTTTCAGGTTTGAAAAAGAGATATTTGTGAAATAGTACCAAGGATGTCCAACTTGAAGTTCCCGATTAAAGTTAATGTAAACCTGGTTTGCCTTTGTCGTAGTTGTATTTACGATTATTGTTATTTATTAAATCTTATATACGTAAAATAGCTATTTGTTGTACTTTTCTTAACTGCTACTCTTACTGTAATATTTTTTCCCTTGTATTAATTTAATTAAGCCGAAATTTTCATTTCTTTATTCATTCAGTTTCATTATATATTCGAGTTCATTATATACTAAATTGCGTGAAAAAGGGCTATTCTGAATTTAATTTATCCCTTAAATAGCCTTGCAGTTTTCGACAAGTCGACGGCGCTCCGATACCAACTACGGATACTGCCGCTGCCGTTAAATTCGCCACTCCGGCTGAAGTTGGTCACTTGTTCGTGGCACTGGACGCGGCAGTCCCACGGCCGCCGAAGCCGGGCGCTCCGAAACTCCACGCCTTTCAACAGAACCTTGAACTGATCAACGGGAAACGTTTCATCTCAGTGGGCAGTTCCGAGATCGCCAAACCGGAATCGGTCGCGTCGCATCCCTCGAAGAAATCATCCGCCTCTCCGGAGAGAAGGTCGCCGGCTAAAAGTTCACCGAAACGGGTCCGGACCCAGTCAAAACCGCCCGAACCAACCTTACTTGTCGCCGAAGAACCACCCCGTAGGATCGAAGATGGCGTCTCCAGCGAGTATCTCAGCTTCCTGAGTTACGCGTACCACGGCCTGCTGCACGTGTTCCGCTTCCTGACCGTACAGGAATTGATGGCCGCCTCCAGGGTGTGCAAACTGTGGAGGGAATTGGCCTTTCATCCGTCTCACGTAATTTCAAGCCATTAATACATATCACTTTAATTTCATTAACTATAAGTGTACAGATTAACCAAAAGTATAGAAACCTCGAAACTTGAATACGATTATCTTTTCTATATTCCTATTATGTTTTTATATTCTGCAATATAATTCTAGTATTCCATAATCATAATTTCATTGTTGAACCGAATTTTCGAACTATGAAGTGGGTATATAATTCTAATTGTCTACATTATTTCTCCACTTTCTGTATTTCATTCGCTATAAGCTTAAATATTATTCATTTTGCTTTTTATAACAGTGGCAGGTTGTTCGTTTGAAAAACTCGGCAATCTACGACTGGCCCAGTTTCACGGCGCATCTGCGACGAACGGGAACGCAGCATCTGGACATGCGGAAAATGCTCTTCACCGCCAGTCCCGAAGCCACCTGGGCCGATTTCCAAAAGGGTTGTCGGAATTTGTCGGAACTGAGTCGCATTGACTTGTGCAAGTGTCCGTCCTCTGTCCTGGAGAACGTGGCGTCCCATTGTCCCCGACTTAAGGGCCTGTCGGCAGAATCCATTAGGTAACTTACTTTGCTCCTTAATATTTGTTATCATTACTGATTCGTTTATTTGTCTATTATTGAGTTTCGGTGAAGGCTCAGCCCTTAGCCACGTCCCTTATCTAATAGTAATTGAACTATTATTGTTATTGTAGCAGGTTAATCTTACTGTTATGAAACAGTTCATCATATTTTGACGTAACCTGCTTAATTAACCAACGGTTCCTTATTTGACAGCTCTCCCTTAGTGAGTCTGTCCGCTGTGGGTTCGCTGGTCGAACTGGAGGACTTGAAACTGCGCGGCACAGATCCTCTCAGCATCAAAGATAACCTGGACGAACTGGGCAATTTAACTCGGCTGAAATCTCTGGTATAGATAACTACCACCCGGAATTAGCTTTTTTTAAACATTCCATGTAAAAACTTGTTTACATATTTCCCACGATATTAGTTTTTTTGTTTTTAATTTTGCATTTCATTTTAATTTAATGGTTTACGTTTTGATTTGATTCGCTTTTACTTTGTTGAATTTTATTAGTAACTTTTTTAACGATCGGTTCCTGTTGAATATTTCAGTCGCTGACGTCATTCCGCAACGTTCAGGCCAAGAGCCTTGCGTTTCTGAGTCGGTTGCACAACCTGGAATCGCTGGAATTCGGCGACTGCACGTTACTGACCAACGGGGACAGTTACAAGGCTCTCACGACGCTGACATCCCTGCGTCGTTTGAGACTGGAACAAGGACCTCCGACTGTTAAGTCGCTGGACATTCTTAAGTCACTTTCCAGTATTGAGGGCCTTGCTGAGCTGGAAATCGTGGATTTTGGAGCAGGGAACACCCCGGACGACTTCTTTGAAGGCTTCACGGCACTGAGACGCCTGTTGATCATTCCGCGATATACGCAAGATGTACTTGACCTTTAATTATCTTACAATCAGTTCAACTTATTTACTGAAACTTAGTTTCAGTTAATGTGTTTAAAACTTAAAAATGTAGGGGATAGACATTATAGATACTAAGATAAATATACAGCACATTAACATTATAATAAGTTTAATAATAATAAGGGAACTAGTAAAGTTAACATTTTACTGTGTTTACTTTGTTGCTTCGGTAATTGGATTATTAGTGATGAAAATACTTGATTATCCAATATTGTGATTAAGAAGATGATTAACGAGTTAATTACTAGACTATCCAGTTTTGATTTGAATTAGATTACTTATGAAATGATACTTTACTGTTTGGATTTGGATTTTCATTTGGATTGGGACTGGTTGTAATTGCAATCAAGAATTAATATCATATTTTAATGTGTTTAGATTGCAGCTTCGACGGTGGAGAGCCTGGTGTCGTCGCTACCCGCACTGCAACAGCTGGAGCATTTGACTTGGGCCCTGACGGACAGCGTCGTCGTCTGGCTAGAAGCCGGTACAGTGAACGTAAAACCGGAGATTCCGCAGAGGTCGTCGTTCTCTTTGGACAAGATGCGACTGTTTGTCAAAGAGAAAATGCCTCAAACGGAGGTGAAAATCGTCCGACTTTCGGAAGCGGCGACTCGGCGCTATAACCTTTCTCGATCACCGGGAAACTGATGTTGAATTTGTCAATTAATTTTTAGAAAAATAAAATTGTGCTTTCTGAACAGTTGAATAACACGTTAAGTGAAGAGTGACGTTTATTTCGTTTTCATGCTTCCTATCTTTAGTTGCACGCTGGAACTGGAAAACGTTTGAAAAGTAGTCGGTCAGGTTTTACGTGGTAATCTAGAGGAGCAGTAGTTTTCCAGAGTAGATACTTCCTTAATTGTGTAATTGAAACACTAGCTGGTTACTTCTTTTAGCTTAGTAACCGGTTACTCAAACTGCAGATGACAGACTCAGTTTGGTTCCCATGTCAGCTCGTAACCGGTTACTTTCTCGGCTTAATAACCTGTTGGTCAAACAACTTCAGTTAGGTTTGCATGTCCACTAGTAACCGGTTACTTGTCTTACTTTAGGTACGGATTACGCAAATCATGAATAAACAAGTTAAGTATGATTCGCCCGTTAAGTCGTAACCATGCAGTTACTTATGTTAGCTTAGTAACCGGTTACTAAAATTGTAGAGAACAGATTCACTTCAGTTGGCATGTTCAAAAGTAACCGGTTACTCAAACTTAAGGTGACGAACTTCAATTCGATTTGCATGCGCTAATATGTATACTAGTTAAGCTTAATAACCGGCTTCTCAAATCGTAGATAACAGCGTCAAATTCGATTTGCGTGTCAACTCGTAACAAGTTACTTCATTTTACTTTGGTAACCAGCTACTGAAACAGTAGATGGGAACTTCCCCTCGGGATTGATTCTACTCATAGATACCGACACTCAGGATAAGTACTCACCTTAAGTTTTATTGTACAGTTACCCGTATGACCGACTAGTTATGTTTATTAAAGTGGAACTACCAGATAAACGCATTGTGTCTATAAGAAAACCGTAATTAAAGAATAAATTATCTTTAAATACCAAATCGTTGAAAAGGAACCGTTTCCTTCCTCGTACTCGTCTTAATAACCAATATAAACGTAGCTGGGAACGATCTGCTGATTCTTAATGAACACGTTCCATAATTTCACATATTCGGGAGTACATCACCACGATTTGGTCGACACGGATCACTACAATGTTAATAATGAGCAACTCTACTTAAAGTATAAATACTAGGGGCATTATGCTGACATTAGACTTCAAGTTGCATGCGCATCCGCCCGGCTTGGAGACCGACTTCCTTCCGCTGCGGCTTATGCGGTTCGGTCGGATCAAGCCGCAGATTTACAAGGTGCGTTTTCTCCTAATCTCTTTCACCATCCAAGACACGCGGGCTATGAAGACTGATATCTCATTCTATAACAGGAAAGAGGTGTTGCAATCAAGGGAGTCGAGATAAGGGGAAAAGTCGTGTAAACCACTTATTACTAATCTATTGTACTCAAGAATAAATATGGTTTAAATCAGGAATGAAACAAGAATGGTAAATAATATGCCTCTGTTATAGTTAGTCTTGTATTGACGTTTTTCTCCTTCGTTATTATTCTTACTGACAACGGGGTTCTGCTTAAAACGCTATATACACTGCACATGTGCAAGCAAGGCGCTATTACAGTTTCAGTCTCTCGGGAACTGCCCCTGGCCAGTGTGAGTGTGTGCGTTTCGTAGCGGCGCGTTATGTGAACGCCGAGCCGCATCGATCGATGCTACCCAGAGTTTGTGCGATCCGAAGCTCAGCGGATCGTTCAGCAGTGCGTCTCCGCTGGCCACATATGGTTTGCCATCGTAGCCTCTCGAATCACTGGGTTGGTTTCAATCTGAAACGGGAAACCTTGAACTGAACCGCGATTTCGGGGCCAGGGAAAAAAGCCGGTTGAACTGCTGAACCCAACTTGTGACAGTAAGTATGTATGGCCGCAAGAAAGTTGAGTCGAATCGAATTCCTCGTGGCTGCTGTGAGACAAAAGATGGAACCTGTCAGATGTGCTATTTATAGCCTGCGGCTAGGTTTCATAGCTGCGGACTCTCTTGACAGTATCGGTTTCATCGTTTCTCTTTCATCGCCTGAGGCGTTTTCCTGTACTGTGTTACGTACAGAAGTGTTAAATCCACGATGAGTGTTATGTTTTACTAATGGTGAAACAATTAACTAGATTCAGCTTTAATGCAAGTGTATATAGCTGCTGAAATTACATAGATATGGTCAAAGGAACTTTAGTTTTATACTTGTCTCAACTGTGACTCCGCGGCTATATACTGCCCGAAAACTAGGGCGGATGAATACTGCCATTTTGTATTATTGCCATTAATCTTATTATTACTTGTGCATTTTCATGAATATGTTATTCATTTCAAGGTGACGGAACATCTGGCAATGGTCAGCATGAGTAGTGAACGACGCAGCGTTTCTTCCGACGCGGATGCCAAGAACTGCGCCCCGCCCGCCAATAACGGGACGGCGGCGGCGGCGACGCCGGCAAGTCGCCCGGGTTCTCGCCGTCGTCTCCCGCCCGCGCCGGCGTCGAACCCCTCCAACGGTCACCAGCAGAACCGAGCTGCGCTAAATCACGATATCGCCTATCTGTACGAGGAATATCCAAACCAGATTGTCTACAGAAAGGTTTTCATTCGATTACTGTCCAGCCCTAATGGACATGATTTATTAAGTACCACACTTAAGTTGGGAATACAAATATGATTGAGAGCTTTAATTTGAATTCGACTTAACTTAATAGACCTTTAACTTAGGTACTTCAGCGTGTACACGCCAACGTCAATCTTACCATAAGAATGTTTATAACACTTAAGTAAAATTATATTAACTTAACTTAAAATCGATCAGATTCTAGAATTACCTGTTGGGACATGATTAAAAACGCTGACAATTTAAGCCAGTCTATCTTTACTGAATTCAAATTTAACTTATTTGATTAACTTTTCTTTAAAGCTGGGTAATTACATTAACTGAAGAGTTAACCTGCTTAGAGATAAATGATATATTCCGCTCTGTTATAGTAAATCTAATTGTATTTATTTAGATGGAACAGATCGTAGAGAAGATGCAGGACGACAGCAGCGGAGTCGCCGTCAAAACAGTCAAGAGTTTTATGAACACAATACCGTCCGTCTTTTCAGGTTCTCCTTCCTCATTTCAACATGAATTAAACTAAAGGATAAACCCATTTAGAAAACACTTAAACGAGCAATGTTGATACTTTTTCACAGGCGCTGACCTGGTCTCATGGATGCTCAAGAACCTGGACATTATCGATCAAGGTATCTGTTTTTGATGAGCCAAGTTTATTTTTCCTCTGTCTTTATTTCTGATTGGTTATTGCGGTCGCTATAGGTAACCCCCCCTGACGGCATTGTTCATTACGCCTTACTTTGTTTGCCAAACATCAATTATCGATAACAAGGTAGACGGTGAATCAGAAAACCTTGTCTGCCGCACGAGCAATATGCGTATCTAGGTGCTTCCATTCGAAATAGCGCGTTGTTTCCCGACTCTAGTCGACAAATGGACAACTGCGAGTCGGTGACAGTTGAATGACGCGTTTCTAACCCGGTTTTTCGAGTAGTTGAAAGTCGACATTCGGTTTTGCGTGTTGTCGATACCATAATGCACATATTCAATAATAATAACCGTGATTATACTTATAGTAATAGTAATGTAGTAAAGGAGAAATGTATGAATTTTGAAATAGTCGAGGCGCTTCATCTGGGCCACTTGGTAGCAGCGCACGGGTATTTCTTCCCGGTGGAGGACCACGTTCTTACCGTCAAAAATGACGGCACTCTTTACCGTTTCCAGGTTACTTTCCCGCTTTTACTTTAACATTTCCCTTGATATATCTCTTTCTATGGAATTGACTAATTTGTCGCGTAACTAATTCTGATGGTTTCAACCCAAAACTGAAAATGTGGTAGACGCCGTACTTTTGGCCGTCCAACTGCTGGGAACCGGACAATACAGATTACGCCGTGTACTTGTGCAAGCGGACCATGCAGAATAAAGCGCGACTGGAACTGGCCGATTACGAGGCGGAGAACCTGGCCCGGCTGCAGAAGATGTTCTCCAGGAAGTGGGAGTTTATCTTCATGCAGGCCGAAGCTCAGTCGCGAGTCGACAAGAAACGAGATAAACTGGAGAGGAAGGTTCTCGACAGCCAGGAAAGAGCCTTCTGGGACGTTCACCGGCCTGTTGTAAGTAGGAAATTGAGAAGCCGGCACACTTCCGCTGCTTAATGACATTTCCTTCAATCTAGCGATTTACAATATTACTTCCCCCTCCTTGTCTTATGCTTCTTCTTTTATCAACC
>JAIQCU010001404.1:0-23961 GCA_022114935.1 Leptestheria dahalacensis
GTGTGTGTGTGTGTGTGTATTGAAAACGGTTCTTGACGTTCTAAACTTAGGCTAAGGGTTTTTGCGTGCGCTGTGGGTCTATTTTTGAGAGGCTGCCCTCTCCGTGTGTGTCTTCAATTGCACTACAACATGGCCGCTGCTAGTCTCTAGCTGCCTCACTGCCACTCTGCTCTCAGTGAGAAACCGTATAGTTCGCTTCGAGTTGCACTGCAAAAACGTTCGGGATTGACGAGTTTTCACTCGGGCGCTGGATGCATGAGTGTCATTCAAATCATGGCACAGAGGAAGAGTGCCGAAGCGACCTCCTCCTCGCTACCACCGCTACCACGCAAAACGTACACCCGTAGTTTCTCTTCGGATACGCTACCTTCCAATACCGGAACCGTCCAAATCAACAGCGAAATCAAGAAACCGCCACCTGTTCCGCGTGCCGCGGTCATCAAGAGCGCCCCTGCCGTGCAAATGAAGGTATAAAGTTGCTCGTTCGAGGTGGTATAAACACTTACAAGACGACTTAGAATACATTCCAGTTAACAAGCTTATACAGTTGAACTTTCCATCCTTTAAGTACCTTACGAAGCAAAAAGTCTATCGGCAGATTCAAAAGGAGTAAGGCGTCTTAAAATACGAGGTTTTAAGTACGCAGCATTGTTTATAGACCTTCATAAAGTATCTTAAACGAGTGTTTACTGCGTCTTAAGGTCGATTTTGGGATTGCTATAGGAAGCGGAAAATGTGGCCAAAAAGCCTCCTCCGATGCCAGTGACCGTCTCGCGGAGTTTCTCTTTTGAATCCGGCGGTGTGAGGAGGAAGATCCCTGTGAGTCCGTCCGTTTCGACCGGGGGACACAAACGACACGAGACTGCTCATTACAGGTATACCGGTATACTACTGAACAGCTTTTAACTTGTATCAGAGTGCTGGAACTATGTTGGGGATCTAGTTCCCGACGCTACCGTTAGAAGGCGCTTTACGTGTGACTCCTTTTTATCCATCCGCTTCAGGCAAGGAACGTTAGTTTCGCCATCGGAAGGATACATTTTCGCCGTTCCTGCGATTCCAGCAGACACTACGGCAGCTTCTCGTCCTACTGTCAAAAACAAGATAAGAAGCACTAAAGACCCGATCATCCTGAAGTTTTGTCAGGACGCCGATCTGGCCGGGCTGAGCGCATTCCTCCAATCCACAGAAGAGATCTCCAGCGAAATTGTCAACTTGTCTGACCCCTCCGGAAAAGTAATTATTAATAACAATCATAACATTGATGGAGAGATTAAGTAATGTCCATAGTATTCCCTTGACTTGGACAATTGTGCTATATGAGTTTTACAAATCATACAACAACAAAAACTACCAATTGCTAATTACCACTGTTTTGCCAAAGACCGGCCTAGCTATTGCAAGTTCAACGGGGAACGTGGGAGTTGTTCGTGAACTGCTCAAGCTCCCGTCACTTGACGTCAACAGCGCCGATAACGAGGGGAACACCGCACTACATTTGGCTGCTCAAGCTGGTATATGACCATAATGAAAGCTACTTCCCATCCCTTGTTAAGACTGCTTACTATTACAGGACACGCTGATGTTGTCAGTTTATTAACTTTAAATCCCACGCTGATGATTGACAGTCGCAACCTGGCAGGACTGACGCCATTGATGAAAGCTGCCCTCCAAGGGAGGATCAGATGCACTAGGATTCTCTTATTAGCTGGTAAACTGTCCTTTTCCATGACTCTTGCCTCTAGTTCCCGTTTTTAAACGAATCAACCAGTCATCCATCATACCTCTCTCCTATCTTGTCTTCTATCTAACTTGTCTATCTACCTATCCATCTATTTATTTGTCTATCTATTTACCTACCTGTCTTGGCCGTTTTTATATCTGTTGCCTTGTCTGTCGTCCCATCTATGTACCTATCTCTCCATTTGCCAACTTAATTATTATTTTAATTGCTTATCTACTTATCTTTCAGATCTATTTATCTAGCCTACCTCATTGTCTGTCTATCTACCTAACTATTTATGTACCGTCAGCTTACCTATATATCTATGTATGTTTCTGTACGACAATATGTAACTATCTGTTATCAACGTATCTCTCTGTCTATCAGAGTGGCATTACAAGATCTAAGTAACCAGTTTGACACTCAACAACTCTATGCTCATATCTCTGTAGGTGCTTCTCCAGTGCTACGCGATTTCGGTCGCGGCATGTGCGCCATGGAGTGGGCGCAGTACTGCAACCGTTCCAAGTGCGCCGAAATCATCGAGAAATACATGGAGAAGATGCAACTTAATCCAGGATTGGGAATGGCCGGTTTCAACAATCCCAACCGCTGGACGTCCGAACCTGATCTGAAAACGCCACATGTTAAGCTGGCTTCAACAAAGAAGGAATCATGGGTATTGTTTCTCCCTGTATACTTAAACTGTGTTTTTGCTGACAACAGAATTACACCTTCTATTAAAGATTACGTTAAAGACCGCCATCTTGTGCCCTGAATCCGACACATGAAGTTGTAGCTTGGAAAAGGTGGTCAAGACGGAAAGGCACAAGATGGCGGACAACACTAGTTATCGAATTCCTCACTAGATGGCTCTGCATTCAACTTAACTAAGTCTGTTAACTTTTAGGTAAGAAGTACGTTAAAAAAAGCTATCCAAGTGGTCAGCAAAGGCAACAACGGTAGCAATCCTACCAGACCGTTCAACGTGGCCAGCCAGCTAACCAATGCCGTCATCTGCGCCAGCATGCCGATCCTGCACAGCAGTTCACGGCGATCATCCCTTGCCGAGACGAAGAGCAGCAGCCAAACCGCTGCACCAGCTTTCGTAAGTGAACTTTTCAAACTGTTAACCAGACCAACGATCCCAAATTAACTCTCCTTAGACTGCTAATTTACACTTATTATTACTAAACTTAATCAATTCATTTCAATAGAGTTCATTAACTTAATAATTATTAAGGATTGCTGATTTTTTAAACTTTTTTCTTCACTTTAGAACGTGCCAAAGATCCAGGTAACCTACTGGAACAACGCCTTAGGAGTGATTCCTCCACCGCCCAGCACAGCTCCTCCGCTGCCTCCAGGCAACGGTGCTCCCGGTCCTCCGCAGGCGCCTTCGCGATCCCGGCAGGTCCGGTCTCGCAGCAATACGTCGCCAGTGCCTTCGCGCGAGGAGCTGTCGCAGCAGCTGAAAATGAACGGCGCCGTTAAGAAATCAAAATAACACTTTTCTCGCGTAAACAAAGTTTAACCACAAATGTACAGTCACCCTTTTCAATGTGGTAGACTGTACTCTCGAGTGTGCGCGTTCGTTTGGGTTGTGTGACTATTCATTTATTGATTTTTTTAAACCACGTAAGGAGAGGGAGGAAAAAATCTACGATTTCCCCTTCAATACACACGTCATTATACATCCAATAGTTTGTGAATGTCGAAACTCTTAAAAACTACCACAACAGGATTCCCGAATGGGGAGTACTGAAATAGATACGCTCCTCCTACGTCTCAACTTAATCATTATTTTAGGAAATACAATGAAAAGAGAACAGAATGCATAGGATTTATTATAGATTAAAGCAATGTTTGATCAGTGACTAGTAAATTGGTTGTTCTGGAGATTGCTTGAATAACTTTGGGTCCTTTTTCTTGAAATTTTTAAAGGTTGAATCTAAAAGAATGTCACGGAAAGCAAGACAACTATCTGGTGGGACTGGAGGGAAGGACAACTTATTGGTCTGTACCTGAGACGAAACAAAGATGAGCAAACAGAAATACTAGGCCCTAGTTTTTTCTTTCCTGGACGAAATGAAAAGGAGACAGAGACTGAATAATAACTAGGGAATACACAGGTTACATACAAAGAGAGGCTACAGTAACTGGCCTATATCGCTCGTCATTAACGTAGAAATCCTGGAAACAATGACGCTTATTAACAAGAAACGTCGACTACACTACAGCAGGCGATTTCTCAAAACCGGCCCGGTGGAACAGGGGTGGAATCAGTGGAATTCCACGACTTAGACGACCCAGGAGAGTGGAGCCCAGCTGGTCTGAGTCTCCACCTTGTGAATGATCGCCAGCAATTGGTCAAAGGCCGTCGACAGGTCGTCATTGACGATGACGTCATCAAAGAGGTGTCCGTAGTGGTGCTCGATACGCTCGGCGCAGGTGAGCATGTCGCGCAGCTCGTCGTCGGTGAAGCCGCGCGCGTTGTTCTCGTCGAAAGTAGAGCGCGCATAGTTGGTGCTGCGCGTCAACTTAAGCTGCTCGAACGTCGGCGGCTGGATGTAGACAACGTGCGGTTTGAACTCGGCGGTGCGCAGGGCTTTCAAGGCCTGGCAATCAAAATATTACCAAGACATATAGAAATATCGTCAAATATCACTATGAAATATCACCAAATATTATGGAATATCATCGAATATCCAGACATAATATGAAATAATAAAACATAATAAAGTATTAAGAAATAACATCAAGTATTATGAAATATTGTAAATATCAATATGAAATATCGCTCAATATCACGGAATATAATCAAATAACAAGAAACGCCATCACATTTCAATAAAATTTTCAATATGGAAAATTATCACCAAATATCAAGATATACCCCAATATAAAGAAAAATTATCAAATATAAAGAAAAATTATCAAATACCAAGAAATATCATCAAATATTAAGGAAAATCATCAAAGATCAAGAAATAATAATATTTAAAAATACCACCTCCTACTTAATTTAATTACACTTACATATATTTCAACTTGTAAGGAATCAAACGCAAAGATACGTCATTGAAGAAAAATTTATCAGATATCAAGAAATGCCATCGAAGAAAAATAATAAAATGCTTCGAAATTTCATAAATATTGATAAACACCATCAAAGATCTATGTATATCATCAAACATCAAGACATCTTACTAAATATTAAAAATATTCATAGAATATTAAGAAATGTCCTTAAATATTATAAGCCATCACGAAATATCAAGAAACATCATGAAACATAGTACTACCCTCACCGAGGAATACTTTGTCTCCATTGCTTTCTTTTCTGCGCCACAGTACAGTACTTACGTAGCTAAAATTTAATTCAATTTTTGTGTTCGCGATTTTAAACTCTCTCGCAGTAGTTAGTTTTCGGTAACCTGGCTTTGTTTGCCGTACTTTAGATTCCATTTAAATAATGTTCAGTGAATGAATTGTCTTTGTTACTTTTTATGTGTGTTTGTGAGTAGCAATCGAATGAAGATGACTAAAATTATTCATTAGCTGTAGGGAGTGTCCCGGGTATCCGGGTACCCGGGTATCCGGATAATGGACGGGTACCCGGGTAGGGAAACCGGATCCGAAACCCGTTAATCTCTTCTTAAGAATTTGGGAAAGTTGCTACAGTTGGCTGAGCGGCTTAAGTTTATCTGGCTCTGTCCTTAGTCTTGACCTCAAATATCATTTGTCAGTGCTAAAGAACCAATAGAAAACGTTTTAACTGGTTACTACTTGAGCGTTCGCTTTTCCAGAACAAATATGTGAAGTTACAGCATGGTACCAGGTATTGTTGCCAAAAATGTCCTCGGCATGGAATTTCTTTGAAAAAATTGACGAGAAGCGGGCTAAATGTAAACTCTGCTGCTAAAAAAGTGCTTGCGCATGGCGTTCTGATTGTGACTTTGACTTCAATATTTACTCCTCTAGTGACGATTCCAGTCTTGAATGCGATGAAATTTGATAAATTTGTGTCTGAATTTGAATCTTAAACTTCGTTTTTAAATAGACATCTAACTGAATAAAATCTTAATTATCGGGTACCCGGGTACCCGGGTAATTTGCGGTCGGGTATCCGGGTAGAAAATTTTGGACCCGGGACACTTCCTACTTTTATCAAACTCTCGATATCATAATAATATTAATATATAACAATAAGAATTAAATAATCATAATTAATAATTCGAATGTATCTGTTACTATAAATGTCGGATATAAAGCCGACTTTTAGTTGTTTGGTGAAGGTAACACGCGTCAGTAGAATAACGAAGGTTTGTTGTCTTTCCCAGGCTTCGATGGTTCACGGCGGTAAACCCTGGATGGCCAATCCCAATCACCCGAACTACGTAGCAGGCCGTAAAGCCATGCAGGACGTTTACGGCTGCGAGCCTGATCTTACCCGCGAGGGCGGCTCCATTCCCGTTACCCTGACCTTCCAGGTTAAGCGCTTCTCGTTTCCGGATTATGGATATCCTACGTTACCAATCTGTGTGATAATTGGGCAATTAACACTAGACTTAAATTAATTAAAAGCATAAAGTTTAACAGATCTTTGACATTACGTGTTGAATTGCCGTTATTTCATCATTATTGAATTGAAATGTCTTTTAATTACCAATCTGGAAAAATGTAGTAATTAAACTTAAGTTTAACTCTAGTAATAGTTGAGTAACATTTGCGGATATGTATTTAACAGCATGTCGACATTATGTGTTAAACCGCCGTGCATTTCGTCATTTGGAATTGTGATATCTTACCCACTAATCTGAGATGTTGTAGTACTTAAATTAAACTTAAGTTTATCGATTAATTAAAAGATAGTTAAGTACATTTGCGTGTATACTTGCCGGGTATGAACTTGGCGTTAACTTATTTTTTTAACTTGAATTAATGTTGGATAATTTGCTCCTTAAAACTTAGTATGCCAACAAGTGACGACATTATATTATCGTGATGTGATTATACTTAACTAATCTTTATATTAAGTTAATACTCTAGCGCTATTGCTGAGTAATGTATTCAGCACGAGTTAATTTGTTAACAAATTGTAACTAGTATTATGTAAATTATTTAATTGAATTCCAAATGACACAATTAGTTTTTAGGTTGGCGTCGATAAATTACTCAGTACAAGTTAACTATGTAACAATTTTGCATCTTAATATGATAACATCATAACGTGACATTATGTCAAAGTATTAAACTTGATTGCAAAAAATATTCTTGTTGAATGACAGGAGGTGACGGGCAAGAATGTGATGCTGCTGCCGATGGGTGCCTGCGACGACGGCGCCCACTCGCAGAACGAGAAGATCGACATTCGCAATTACATCGAAGGCACCAAAGTGCTGGCCGCCTACATTCACCACGTTGCGCAAGCGGAAGCCTAAACTTGGGGAGTCCGCAGGGATGCAATGGCAACGCCTCGAAGAATCCACCGCACAATGGGTGGCTGAATCTAACCCAAGGTTGTTCGTCGTTTTTTGTTACACCCCAGGTTAATTTCCCTAGTGCCTTGTCATACTGTCGATTTGTGGTGGTTTCTTCAGTTTACCTTTGTCTTAGGAGAGACTCTCTGTGTCTTTATGCAGATTACACTTAAACCCCCAGCAGTTTAAGGCGTTAATCGTTACAGTTGACAGCGGTCAAGATGTAATGACAATTAAAGTTAATTGCTATAACCAGTAAGGGTAGTGTAATAATGGATGATCTACTCAATTAATTTTATTAACAAATGGTTTGAATAATTCGTACAATCTTGTAACATTAATGAAATGTAATTAAATCATAAATTAATTAGATTCTGCTAAAGTATAATACCGGTATGGGGAAAATTTGATCGCTTATAACTCCCACGGTTATTAAGTTATCGCAACCAAAAAAATACCACAAGTAGACCCAGTAGTACTTAACACACTGACCAAGTTTCATTTAAATCGGATGGTTAGTTTTGCCAGAATAAAATCCCAAAAGTTGCGAATCTATAATTTCGCAAAATGGATTGGTAGTAGTTGATTCAAGAGACTTGCCGATCTCAACGACGGTTAAAATATAATGTCTAACCACAATTAACTAATTATCCCGAATTGCTATTACAATAATCGCTTTACAGTATAGTTGTACAAATCAAGCATTAGGGTAAACGACAGAGGGAAATCCCAAATTGCAAGTGTAATTGCACGTTTGCTCGTCACCATTACGGCCCACTTGACGTGAAACCAGGCACCTGGGGTAACATGTTAGCCAAGATTTAAAAAAAAAACTGTGAAAGATTATATGACGTGTCCTTTTATTTTCAGTTTCTCTTTTTTTTCTCCTCTCATCGGTTTTTTATATTTGCTTCATGGCTGCTGGGAAAGCCCCAAAGATCTCGTTACCTGCAACACACACAAACACAGAGGAAAGGTCGCCGAGAAATCCCATTGGTCCGGTACCAGGTACGGTGTTGAACAGGGCGCTGAGTCAGGTGTGTCAGTGTATAGGCCTATCCACCTGCCGAGCTTTCTTTGGTCTTTTCCTGACAAATATATGAATTTTTAAATATCTATAATAGATTCACACTGAGGTTATTCTTAAACTTAAAATGATTGTAATTAATCATCAGATCGCATTATAAATAATTGGTACAGTTAAGATTAAACCAGATGCTGTTTAAGGCAAGTCTGTAAATAATCAGACCTCTAGGGCATGTTGGATTGCCCAGTTGGAGATAAAAGAAACAGCTGACTTTCCCGTGCACACACACATACACACGCCTCTGCTGCTGCTGCTGCTCTACAGAGTCAAGAGAGGTTCAACAGAGCGACGGGATATTGGTCTAGAGCTATTGCTTCACACGCTGAGCCACTTGGGTGATTTCTGCTTTAAAAAGCCGACTAACATTGGCCCTTAGTCGACAGTTTGACTTGCGACTGGAAAACTGATTCATCGAGCGGGATTCCCTCTGGTCCTAAATTTCCTGAAAACAGGTTGAACGGCGGCAAGCACGGCAGTAGTCGACAAGAATGCAGGTATGTTACACTGTTGGATATACCTTGACCTTTTATCTATTTTTAGATCTTTATCTTTCGCATTACCTTAATATCTAATTATTTGTTTGATCTATTAATTTATTATCTGATCAGATGCGTGTAATGTGACTTAGTTGTAATTAGTTTAAGGTCAATTAAATTTTATATCGATAGTATACTTAATGATGGTTACATCTGATTACTTTGTTTGGATTTTGTGTGAGAATTGCAATCGGGACTGAATGTTGACTCGAATTCGAATGTCGAATGTAATTCAATCTTGTTGAAAAATGTCGGATAAAACACGAGTTTGATAAAACTATGATAATATTGTTATAAGTTTGATTGTGTTATTTTCAATAGTATTATAGTATACTACAACTTTATGTTTTTTAAAGTTAATTTCATCGGTTCTTTCCCCCGGTTCTTTCAAATGGAAGAGTTCGGTTGTTTGTCCATTTGGTCGGTTCATTAGCAGTTCATTAACACATTTGTCAAATTTAACAAGTGTAAACGTAAACCAAGAGAGAAAAGCAACACATTTGTGTTGTGTGGGGCGTTAAAAAACTAGACGGTACTGGTTCGCACCGGATCCTGTCGCTTATGTACCAAAAGTCACTTGACGCGACAAAATTGAATATGCCGCGCGCTGGGGACTCTAATGTAGTGATGTCAATGAGTCGACTCGATTCAACTTGGACTCGAGTCAAATCGAATCGAGATGAATCGGCAGCCTTGGAGTTCAACGAGTTGAATCGAGTCTATAGTCGAGTCGACAGCCTTGGAGGTTCATGTAGATTCGAGTCGAATCCAGTCTAATCGAGTCGAATCGAATCGAGTCTAGTCGGGTCGAATCGCATCGAGTTGAGTCGAAAGCCTTCGAATTCAAGTCGATTCAAGCTGAATCGAGTCTAATCGAGTCTAATCGAGTCTAGTCGAGTCTAGTCGAGTTCAGTCGACAGCCTTGAAGTTCAAGTCGAATCTAGTCAAACTCGATGATACGCGGGCCAAAGTCGAGTCGAATCAAATCTCAAATCGCAAAATCATTAGTCGTAATTTGATCATTCCAAGTCAAGTTGTAACTTAAAAAGTTATAGTTATGAAATAACCATTGGTCATGATTTGCAAAATCACAAGTCGTGTTGGATCAAACTCGCTAATATGTGGTCCTAAATCGAGTTTAGTCAAGTCAACCTTAAACCGACTTGAGTCGACAAGTCGAGTCAAATCTCAGTCGCATAACCATCAGTCGTAATCGGATCATAGTCGTAAGTCAAGTCCTAATTTAATCATTATAATTGTAATAACCAGTAAGCATAATTCGCATAATCCTAAGTCGAGTCGACTCAAAAAGTCGGACTCCGAGTCAAGTCATATGACATCACCACTGAAATGACGTCACCATTTTCAAAACTCCCGCCAAAAGCTTCTTCATATCAATATTTTCTCATTACAGGACACGAAATTCAGCGTATTGGCCTCGTTAGCCGTGCTCCTGCTACTGGGAGTCGCTAGCATTTCCGCCTCCGCCTACCACCACAGCAAGCAGCAGCACTTGAGCGAAGGGAACCTGCATCAGCCGCGTCAGGCGACGTCGTGTAACCTGCGGATAGTCCGAGAAATCGCCCGCCGGGTGTGTTCCTTCCACTCGGAGGAGCACACGGCGCTCAGTCGCTACGAGGCTGAAAATGATCTTCAATTACAGTATTACAAGAAAATCCTGCACACGTGCTGTCCCGATGGATGTCCCGGTCTGATTAAACTGTGTATTTGATATCCTCTTTTGATATACGCAAACGATATTGATGCTTAATTTATATTGTGTGATATCAGGAATGTAAATAAATCTCTTGGTCTTTTTCCTTCATTCATTCTTATCCGTCATTCAGTGATCAGGATTTTATCGTTATGCGATTTCAGTTAAGACAATCAGTTGAATCCAATTCGATTGACTCAACTCAACTTGATAACCTCGTAGAAATATGAATAGTAAATCAATCGTTAAGTTTATGTGTTAATTAAGAGGCCAGCGATAACTTACCTAATGCACCATGCTTATTACTTAATTGCTATTACGTTAATGTCATAACCGTGGCGAAATATGCCGAGTCTATAGAAATATAGAAAATGACATCATCACCCGCGGTGGAGCTTTTCTGTTAAATCCGGTCCTGGGAGGGATGATGGCAGTTTTGAAATCGGGAAACATGACTGAAATTCGTATCGTTGGTTATTTCTCGACACTGACTGGATTTCGCGTAGTTTGTATGCAACTTTCTCTGACGTCACCGTACTGACGTCAATATCGTTTGCCTGCGTCCCTGCGAGGAATGTGTACAGCAGTTTCATAACTAGACACATCCGATTTGTATACGTGTTATGACGTATACATTAACTTCAATTCTATACGTGATCAGATTTGGTGAGAACACGTTTACTCTGACGAAAAGTATAAATAGGAGTTAATTATAAAGGTAAATAAAGGATTTAGATCATCTGGTTATCTGACAGTTAAGGTTATCTGTTTACTAATTCGTTGTAGGTTTAAGAATAATTATTTGACATTAATTTAACGTGAATTGCATCACTAGCGTTGATTGGGAAAAGCAGGAATTGCATACATCCACCCCGCGCCATTCGAAATTGTCCATCGCCATCTTTGATGGCTGTGGAATGATTCGGCTATTGATTAAATTTGATTGATTTAAGGACGTTTGATTTATCTGTAAGGACGTTGTCGAAGTAATACTTGTAGTAGACTCTCATTAAGTCGTCTGAATCGCCAGTGGTGTTACTGTAACCATTCTCTGTGCTGATAACTTCGGGGTTGTTGTAGAGGTGTTCTTCATCCAGTTGAGGATTTGACGCATTCCAAACGGCGCGACTTTTAACCAATCGGTGGAAGATATCTATAGAAAGATAGGTAAGTAGATAGTTAGATGGGTAGATGGATAGGTGGATAAGATGGCTATGGTTGGATTGATGGATAGACGGATGGATAGATGGGTGTGATAGATGGATAGATGGATGGATGGATAAATAGATGGCTAGGGTGGATGGATGGACAATCGGATAGATAGATGGATGGATGGGTGGATGGATGGATGGATGAGATGGCTAGCGCTGGATCGATAGATGATTGGATAGACGGATGAATGGCGAAATGGATAGACAGATAGATCAGTAGGGTAGATAGACGGGTGGATAGAGAAGCAGATAGACAGACAACTGGATAGATAGATAGATCAGTAGGTTAGATAGTTGGGTGGATAGATAAACAGATAGATAGATAGATAGATAGACATAAGATAGATAGAAAGATAGAGAGAGAGATAGACAGAGAGATATAAAGATAGCTAGAAAGTCAGATAGGTAGATAAACATCTAGGATAAACAGAAACTATCTATCTGTCTATCTATCTCAGTGCAAAAACCAGCAGTTCAACCAGCTCTGGTTCCAGTCTGGTTACTCACGGGAGGCAGGAGCTGCTGGTACTGCTTATGTTCGCCCAAGATTCAGCAGTCAGACGGTTAGCAGTAGGTCGTTCAGCAAATCCTCAACCCAAAACTGGTTTTCGCACCGGGAAGAGACTCTGGTTAAACATAATATAGCAAAATAACATTTCCACATAACATATTTATTGATTGCTTTCGTAATACAAGAAACCACTGCAGCAGCTTTTTCAATCTCAAACCTCAAAACTTAACCGCGTCTTAAAACCACATCCCAGCCTCATAAACACGTGTGCTCCATTCTCAGACCGGGATTTGCGGTTTCAATATCGTAATCTTCTTCTAGGAAAGATAACCGGATTACGTAATTACCCGTACCACGAACGATCGGCAAACGATCTTCAGCCCAGTAACTGACATCACATCAGCGGATAGACGTCATTTTCTATTAGAACCGATGAGTAGTGGTTCAAACCCATGAAATCCAGCGCTTCCCAGAAGATCCGAAAGTTCATCCGCGAGGTGGATTCCGGCCGTCTATAGTGCGAATGAAACCCTGGGCTTCGCTTTTACGCCCAATCTTTAGTGTTAACCCTAATGTAGTTATAATAACCTTGTATATAACCATTATTAACCTTAAGTTTTCAACATTTAAATATAGTCTATAGTTTAAGGAATAATAACGTCAGATAGTATGACAATCGTCTGATTCGTCAATCATCAGAACAGGATTTAAATTACACGCCTGATGTGCATTACACGATGATTAATTTTGAATTAAATTAAAGTTAACTCTAATTAATCTACTTGGGTATAGAAACTATGGAGTCCTATATGTGAACACACGAATTATAAATTATACCTTTACGTCATCTCCAGTTTCTCGACCCAATCTATAACAGCTGGACCACCTTAGACGGATTATCTCAAAGTTTAGTACACTTAACTTGTATGGTATCTTATATCCCTGTTCAAGCTAAAAAGTCTGAAGCAACCATTTTATCTTCCAGTTAACTAAGTATTAATCAACTTTGAACTCTATTCTAAATTTGATAATAGACAATCCTAAATACAGATGTAGAGTAATACTTTTTTATGTTTACTGTCTATCTATCAATCAATCAATCTATCTCTCTGTCTATTTATCTAACTGACTATCTATGTATCTATCTATCTATCTGCCTGTCTACCCATCTATCTATCCATCTCTCTATCTACCCATCTATATCTCTGTCTCTCTATCTAGCTATCCGCTCTTGTAGTCTGTCTGTCTATCTGTCTATCTATCTATCTACCTATCTATCTACCTACCTACCTATCTATCTACTTGGCTCTCTATCTATCCATCTCTCTATCTACCCATCTATATATTTGTCTATTTAACTATCTATTCATGTAATCTATCTGTCTACCTATCTATCTATCTATCTATCTATCTACCTATCTACCCATCTATCTATCTATCTGTCTGTCTCTCCGTCTGTCCGTCAATCGGTCTATCTATCTATCTACCTATCCAGTACAAAAACCAGCAGGTCTACCAGCTCTAGTTAAAGTCTGGCTGCTTATCAAGGCAGGAACTGCTGATATTCTCCCAATTCCAGTATAGGCAGACGGTTAGCAGTAGCTCGTTCAGCAGGTCCTCGAACCAGCTGGTTCTTTGCATTTGGGTTAGCGAAAGTTAGAGTAACAAATTACAAGTACATCTCGTTAGTGTTAATATATTGTACGTAATATTGATCATAGCAGATTACGCTTAAATCTAATTATAAACCCACACAAAACAAAGAGCTAACATTAGTTAGTACCAAGACATGTTAATGTTATCATTGTATAGCTATACATTATTTTACTCCATTTTTACTAATACACGGTAAAACATCATAAATACTTTATAAACTAACCACGGATTTAATCAATTCACTAATTAGTATTTGAACCAATGGGCATACAACAAAGTCACATGCCTTTATACAGTGATACAAGATTCGTGTTGCTGATTTCATCAACAGCAATGATAATCACACACAGACGGTGGACATTAAACCCATTTGGAGAATAACTGGTTCCATATAATGATATTGTTATGACATAGTCATGTCGGTTGACAAAAACTGTTGCCGAGGTTTGTGATGATATCATGTTGTTGTTGAAAACGAGTTTTATCTTTCGCTGTTGTAATATAAGTAATATTCGGGAGTGGAATAGTAAGGCGAGACTCGAACCAAGGGTCCCGTGTACAGATCCACATAGACGATTTCCGGTTCTCCAATGTTCGCTTCAAGGTTCTTCTCGGTGCTGCTGTGCTGCGGCGACTGTGGCGCCACTGTGGCCACTTCGGTCACTAAGTTGAGCAAAAGTTCGTTCTCTTCGTCGCTGGGTTTAACAAGGAGAGAAATCAAGAAAACAATCAAGTTGATGACTCTTAACTCCGGTTTACACAAATTAACTTTATTAAATTAAAACCTGGATTAAGAGTTCATTTTGATGACGCGTGATAGAACCGTGAATCCTTAATGAGATGTCTTACTTTTACATGAACGAGTTAAAGTGGGAAATCAAATGGGATATCTGGGCGTGTGGCGCCACTCAGCGGTAATGGGTAGAAACTGAGATAGAGTTGAAATCAAAGTTGAATCAATCTAGAATTACGATGTATTGCATATGACGTAACCTCATGTGATGTCGTTATGTGGGCAATAACAGGTCAAGTTTGACATGTTTAAGGTCATGCGATATCCCACTCTGTTACCAGACTGTTGATCTTGACGTGACCTTGACATGATTCTTTCATGATGATTGACCTCGAAACTGACAGGCAATCTAACTCTACTAACCTCATGACGAACTGCGTACAAATCTGACAGGGTGAATTAACAGAGTCGACCGCCATTTTGAGCGCATGTCGCAAACCCTGCTCCCATCAACTTGCAGAGCAGTTTGCCTTTATTTGAACTGCTGCAGCATGTTCGGGTCTGAACGACTATACAACTTTAAGACAGCTGAAAGTGCTTATTAGTCTGGTTGTTTTCAGCAGATGATTATCGTCCTCACGGTAAAGAATGACTCTGTCGTTAGTGGGACGACGACTTGAGGCGTACCTCACCTGTTTATTGCGGTTGTTTCCGTCTTAGCATTTTGCTGTTTATTGCTGGCCACAATGCGCAAGGGACTAGAACGTGCTTCTGTTCCAGCAACAAAAAGGATTGTGAGTTGCGAGTTTACATTTCTGAAGAAGTCGTGAAAGAAAATGACGTTTGAATCACAGTAATGATGAAATTAAAGACAGACATAGATAGATAGATAGATAGATAGATAAATAGATAGATAGATAGATAGATAGACAGATAGATAGATAGATAAATAGACAGTAAGCTAGATAGATAGACGAATAGATAACAAGATAAGTAGCTAGATAGTCAAACAGATACACAGATAGACAGTTAGTTAAGCTAGATAGACAGACAGACAGACAGACAGACAGACAGACAGATAGATAGATGAAAGATAACAATAGATAGAAAAGGTAGACAGCTAGCTAACTAGATAGTCAGACAGATGGATAGCCGGATAGATTACAAATAAAGGAATCCAAGTAGACAGTTAATACATAACATTCACGATCCCTGAATGTTAAAGAAAACCCTCTGAAGATGTATTTTGGAAATTTATGACCAGAAATAAAACGTAAATAGTGCGATTATATTAGCCGCGCAACAGCAGGTGAACCTGTCCAAGTCGTTGCAAGTTACTTGAGGCTTTGCACACAAGCGGCTGTATGTACGCAAATAACCAGTTATTTGCGGTTGTGGTCGGGATAATTTAGTTAATGAATGGCTTTTAACTTAGAGTGGCTTTAACTGAAATTGCTGACGAGACTATCCAATGCAGATAAAGTTAAATAACCGTCAAGTTATGTAGTTTACCACTCTCATGTAAATTAAAATGATCCTTTTTCATGATTGTCGGCAAAACCTTTAAGCTGAACACAATCTATCTGCATATCGATCTTTTCATTTTGCTATTTGTCTATCTATATCTATCTAGCTATCTATCTATCTATCTATCTATCTACCTATCTATCTATCTATCTATCTATCTATCTATCTATCTATCTATCTATCTATCTATCTATCTAATCTGTCTATCTATCTATCTATCTTTCTGTCCAACTGTCTATCTGTCTGTCAGTTTGACTGTCTGTCTGTGTCTATCTATCTATCCATCTATCTATCTATTCTTATCTATCCATCTACCTATCTTATCTGTCCATCTACCTATATATCTTTCTGTCTAACTGTCTATCTGTCTGTCAGTTTGACTGCTGTCTGTCTATCTATCTATCTCTCTGTCTATCTATTTGTCTATCTATCTACCTACCTATCTATCCATCTATCTATCTGTTTATTTATCTATCTATCTATCTATGTATCTATCTATGTATCTATCTAATTGTCTATCTGCCCACCTTTCTATCTGTCTGACGTTATTTGGCTATTTCGTGAACATTCTGTTTTAAACTTACGGCTAAGTTTTTATCTGTGCTGAGTACGTAAAGTTAACGTCCTGGCAATGACGTCGTAAAACGTCTGGGTTGAACAACTTACGTGATGTTCCTTGCTATGCGGCAGTAGGACCTCAACATTTTCTTATTGCAGTGACGTCGGCAGCATTCGTCGGCTACTCCGCCTTTGTATTTCCGTGTGTCTGACATTTCAAATTGACTTAATCAGTCCTACACACTTGACAATCTTAGCTAATCTTTTGAGCTTCAGCCAGTATTTGAATATAGTTTAATAATTAATATAATATAATAATATAAATATGAAAATATGATAATAGACTAAGAATATAGTGACGGTAATACAGTAAGGGAATCAGTATTTCAGTTATAGAAAGTTAAGTGGTTTAACGATGCGATAATATGATGGTGTAGGATTTAAGTAGTTAAAGTTAACTTAGTATATGCAACAAGCCAACAACTCAAGAGAATAGCATACAAAAGCTTATAAATCAATACTATTATTAGTATAAGTAGTCCAAGTAGCCCCATGCAAAATTCAGACCCAATTCAGATATCTGCTACCCCTTCTTACTCTTGCAGTTTCAGTATAGCTTTCAGCATGCTTCTTCTTCTGGATATTGGCCCACATCCAGTATTTTCAGCATGCTGAAATCACGAGATTCAGTACGATTAAGTATGCGTAGCAGCAGGTCGAACTTGGTCGTTTTTCTTGCATTCAGCAGCAAAATAAAGCATGTTCAGCATGTAGCAGCATGCGATTCAGTACGGGTAGGACATGCTGAATCTTGCATATACATTAGACATTAGATTCAGTATATGCACTGAAATGCTCGTATATATTATAGGGTTACATTACAATAGTATTACCATAACACACCAGCTCGCTAATATCACTTAACTTAATCATTGCATATAACAGCATCTTAAATATGTACACATGTTACGTAGGCATAATGTAACAGGTCTCTGTCATTACCACATTACGGTAACCATAGCAACTAACAGCGTCTACATTCCCCTCGCTTCGGTGTACAATACCATAGATATATAAACTATAAACACATCAAAATAATAATAGATAACCTGCACTAGAGAACGCCGTATGATACTCGACGCACAATAGGCTGAGTACTTTCACCAGGTTGGCTCCGCACAACTTCTCATCCTGAGGTACAATCGCCGTCGTCGTTGTCGAACTGATCGTCACCAACAGGTAGCTGATAAACAGCACACCGAGTACCGCGCTGCGCAGAATCCATAAAACTGATTGTAATTACATTTAACTTTAAGTTAAAAAATCAACAATTACTTGAAAGGGTGTCGACTGGTTGCCATGACGCCCTGACGTGCAGTGTGAGCTTGCTGCGTTGAGTGTAACGACTGAATAGTCCGAGTCCAGCCGAAACCAATGGGTTGAATGCTGGCGCGGCGAAATTTCAGCTTTGCTTTTGAGACTTGTTGCCTTTTCGTTTACTCTTAAAGGAAACGACCGTTTTTTTATATTTCTGTATTTTTATTTCAAACTTTCCCTTTGAAGCGTGCATTCTTAAGAGAGACCGGCTATATTCCAATGCAGTCAAAGTGCATTGTACACACTTGGCTGGCTTCTTGTCAGTTTATACGTTTGCATTTAAGGTGAAACTCGAAACTGGACGAAATCGTTTAGAAACCGTAAAATGAATCCTCGTGTATAAAGATTAACGTCAATCCGTAATAAATGAAAATCTCTTTTCATTAAATCGATTACTAAAGCTGAACTTCTGCATGAATTTGTCTTCAACTTGTGAAATAACTCAAATATATAAACCGCTTTTATACTTGTACAGATACTATTGAAGTGTGTGTATTGACCCAGACGTTAAACTATTAATACTACTAGGAGGCTTAATAATATCTGCATTCCACTATTATATAGTATACTGTTACCTTATTATTTAAGTTAACCTAACGGTTAACGTTTATCATTCGTGTAGTGGAAACACTATCATAAACAAAATCACGCGACTGACGTAACCAACAGATTCCAAGTTTGAATATCAAATCGAAATCTTCAGAACCCAATGACTAGTTTGGTATTTAGCAGAATAGCATCGAATCGGACGAGGCCCCTATTGGTCCCTTCTGCACTACGAAATGCGAACAAAACGCTGCTATCCACGACATCGCGACTTTCATCTGAAAGACGCGAAGAACCCGGCAGATATTCAGTATCTCTGCGTTTCGTCAGTCCTTTCGACTGGCTCAACAGTAAAATCGACTTTGCCAATCTGAAAAGCAAATGGGACCCCGGCCTTTCCGAGAGAGCGTTCCTCTCTGCAGCCAAACAAGTACGTAAACGGCTACATCGAGACGCTTGAGCAAACGTGCCGAAATCCATATTAATTACGTAATCTAGTACCAAATTTTGGCTCAGGCTTGCTCGATACGATAGTGTAACATATCATCGATTGTGTCGACAAGGGTTTAGTATATCAAGAAGGAAAAGGAAATCGGTATTGGATAATTTTATCGACACGTTTTGCGAGCAGGAAATGAAATAGTTCTGATATTGAACGATTACTTCTTCAGGCCGTCACACATGTTTCCCGCTGCGCCTCCCGCCTAGAGTTTGACGAACTCGTCGGACTCCTGAACAGGAAGACTCTCGAGCAGCTGGAGACGGACTTGAGGTCGTGGAACGTGAACGAACTGTCGCTTTTGAACATGGAAGTCGAAGACGTGACGTCGACCTTTCCGCTGCAGATCCGCATGCAAGAGATTGCGCACAACAAGTACTGCGACATAAATCTCACCTGCTTTGCGAGACGGAACGCGAGTCTGGATTTCCCCGAACTTTGCATCCGCGCACGGTACTCGAGCACGAAACCGTCCCCAATCCGTCCATAACACAGATATTATAATTCTATTTCCAGGTTTTTCAGAGACTATACGGAAGGGCGTTTGCCAGACTGGACGCTGACCAAGTTTAAAGTCAATATCGAGTAGTTTGTAGTTGAACCCGGTGCGCGAGCTAACCCGCAGATGTAAATCAATAAAATGAATTAATTATTTTTATATTGTCGTTATTTTATTTGCTGATAAAGTGGGACAAAAAAACAGAAAATGTTGACAAGCCAGATTAAGAACAAGGTTAAGCAGTAATGTTGTCTGCACGGTACACAGCCTGGTACGCTTTCCGCAGAAGCGCGTAAGGGAAGCACGACTCCAGCAAATCAGCGGTCAGGTACGGAGAGTCCCGTACAATCTACGTTACACAAAATAATCATAATAATAATATAGCTTGTATACAAAATCGCGAAATTTCATTCGTACCCAAAACTTAACCAGAATTACATCGTAATTAAAATTCAATGGGGTAAAAGTTTTAATCAACCCACGTCATTATTTCTTATCGGTTTAGCATATAAATCTCACCAAATCAAGCAGGAGATAAATGGATTCTCGGTTCTTAATAGCCTCCCTGTCGGCTTCCTGACCCAAGCGCAGTAGACTCGACGAAGCCAGCTGTTTTCAATAAGAAACAAGAATCAGTTACTGGCTGTTCAAAACGCTTATCTCATCAACGACAGCTTCACAAACCAGTTAAATACCAAATCAGAAAAACTGCATAAAGTTTAACTCTTTTAAAATAACGAAATACATACATTTAAAATTAATAATATCCATTGCCTGATACATATCTATGTGCATGGAGAACACTAAGTACCGCCAAAAACTCCTTGAGTCTCTCTTCGGTGTCTCCGCGACCGGCGAGGGAAAACAGGGCGCACAGGATCGAATTGACTGCTGCAGCAAGGCAATGCGCGTTGTTGGCGTGACCCTCGAGAGCAGCCCTGAAAAACAATTCGAGAAAAATACAATTAAATAAAATTTCTACAAAAATCACCGCCATTATAAGCTGAATAACATTTAGGGAAAAAAAACAACCTTCCAATCTCTTAACGTAGTCAATCAAACCATATTACAGATTAGCACAGGATATAATCCTTGCGTTATTCACCAAGCAATAAAACATCACATTATTTAAATTACACCATTAAAGCGAATTGGATGTGCTATTATATTAACACGTGTTACGAATAATTTGCATAAAATCGCTACAATGGTAAAATTAAGTTACCGATATAGCGACGAATCCGCACGTGCCAAGCGAGGCAATGAAACGGCGACGAAAACGAGCAGCAGGCAGGCGATCAAATGTTCATCCTCGACGGTTTCTGCAAAATAATAAACAACACTAGAAGCCAGAAAATCGGGTTTTTAAAGATAGATAGATAATAAATATTTACGGAGGTTATATTTGATTTTTTTAACGTGAAATTAGTTTTAAAGATAATAAAGTGTCAAAAATTGATTTGGCCAAGTACCCAGTTTTTGCATTTTCAGCGCAGCGACGAGGATCGGATCCACGCGGCACGAGAGGCCAGCGGCTGAGGCTAGCTCGTTTGTAGCCTGGCGAGGAAATTAACATACAATAGAAAATCCATTAATTAATTAATTAATCAATATATATATATATATATCTCAAAGGTGATTTCACAACTGAAGATTTGACGTTCGGATTTCAAAACGATGTCAGAATCTTAACCCGACTGAACCAAAACTAACGTCAGTTCTAAACACGGTTAACTTGATTTCAGCAGTTAAAAACACGTAGGATTTTTTTTCACCAGCGAATCAGAGTCCTCAACGGGCAGATTCTCCTTGAAATCGACCACCGAGGACAAGAGGAACGGCACTCGGCTGTTCAGCACGTCATTGAGGGCCTCTTGAGCCAACTGGCGGAAGCACAGGATCACTCCGATGATGGTCATCCGCTGCAGTAGATTGTCGACCTCTGCACAATTTCAGAATGACGTTTATGATTCAAAAATATCAGACGTTCTAAACTGATTTGATACTAACGAGTTAGTATTGCGATTAAGATAGAAGCGTTCAATCTAAAAACGGGACGCAGTGATTGGATGGAGTGTCTTGGTGAATGGATTGACTTACGCTGAAGACGTTTGGCCAGCTCCTTCATGTTTTCCGGCTTGTCGAAATTGGTCCGCAGGGCAATCAGCACTTCTTTGTTCATCAGGACCAGTTTCTGCAGGAAATCGGAAAATAACACGTGATTGTAATTAGACTTCATTAATTGAATTGTAAATAAAACATGGAAATGAATGAAGTTGTGAAGATGAATGAGAATTACTTTTAAAATAAAGGAAACGAAATACGGATTACATTTAATTATATTCACATGCAAATACAATTAAGAGTTCGTATTAATAACGTTTACGCAAACAAACCGGCTGCTGTTTATCTCTTAAATAACATAAGTAGAAATGATAATACAGTTAACCAGTTAGTTATCTATATCTTCCTATCTATCTATTTATCTATCTATCTATATTTGTGTATTTGCCGGCCTCAAGGGCCGCGACTGAGATAACCTTCTGCCAAACGCTTGCAAACTCGTGCAATATGCGCCCAAAACTACTTCGTATCTATCTATCCAATCTATCTATCTATTACCCATCCATCCATCCGTCTATCTGTATCTATCTACCTATCTATTCTATCTATCTATCTATCTATCTATCAATCCATCCATCCGTCCGTCTATCTATATCTACCTATCCACCGATGTATTTCTATCTATCTACCTATCTGTCTGTCCGTCTGTCTATCTATCTATCCATCTATTCATCCGTCTACCTATATCTATCTATATTTATCTATCGTCATCAATGTAGTATTTCCATCTATTTACCTATCTGTCTGTCCGTCTATCTACCTATCTATTCATCTAGCTATCTATCTATCTACCTATCCACCCATTCATCCATCCGTCTATCTGTATTTATCTATCCATCGATGTATTTCTATCTCTCTACCTATCTGTCTATCTATCTATCTATCTATCTATCTATCTATATCTATCTACATATCCATCCATCTATATATCTCTATGTACCTATCTATCTGTCTATCAACGGATCTATCAAGTGCTATGTTTTATTTTTACAACAATCCCCTAAGTAGAAATATCAACACGGTTAAAACAGTTAAAAATGAATTACCTTCAATTCTTGGACTTGACTGGCAGTATGCCACATGAGCGTCTCGTTCAGCAGCTTCATTCCGTAGGGTCCAACCAGTTCGGCCAGGGCCCTAAGTTCAGAGATATCGGAAAATTCTTCCGCGTTGAAGGGCGTAGCCCCTTCCGCGGTCAAACTGACAAAGGCGTGCTGCAGTGGCGAGAAGCAAATGTGTCCGGCGCTCACTCGACGTAGCAATATCTCCGAATACCTATTTATAATTAATAAAATTAATATTATATATTGTTCCAAGCTGAAATATTTTGTAAAATATCAAGTTACGAATTGTTTTGGGCGTTTAATACAAATATGACATTAAAAAATTAAACAATTTGTTTGATAAAAAAGGCAACATGATACTATATAAACTATCGTTAAGGTACAAAGCAGATTTCTGGGGCAAAAACAATATTTCAATGATTGATATAACTATGTATTCCTGTTTAATGTTGTAATTTTTTTCAACATAATGTTTATGTCCATCCATTAACTTGTTTTTGTCGGTATACCGTGTTAATGACTTTAAGGTTTTATAATTCTAGAGTGGCAATTAATTAATATACGTAAAATATGTCATAAAAGAGGTTATGATGTTTCAGTGTGCAATGTTGTAATGTTTTAACGTAATTATTACTTTACCTGATTAATATTAATAATGTTAGAAATCGACATTATGTGTCAAATAGGATGGACAGATTGACAGACCGACAGACAGATATGTAGGTAGATAGATGGAAAGATAGATAGATAGATAGATAGACAGACAGGTAGATAGACAGGTGGACAGATAGATGGACAGACAGACAGATAGATAGATGGAAAGATAGATAGACAGACCGACAGACAGATAGGTAGATAGACAGTTGGAAAGATAGATGGATAGAGACAGACAGCTAGACAGAGACAGACATAGATAGATAAATAGGCGGGTAGATAGATAAATAGACAGATGGATAGATATATAGGTAGATAGATATATAGGTAGATAGATAAATAGATAGATAGATAGATAGATAGATCTTTCTGGTGATATTTTAACACTTTATAATCGTAAAAAGGCAAATTACCAAGTGACGTATTGAGACGCTATGGTTTTTTCACCATTGCTGTCCG
>JAIQCU010001405.1:0-20996 GCA_022114935.1 Leptestheria dahalacensis
GGGTTTGGGGTATTGGGACTGTTTTGATGAGAGAGCCTTATGTCGGGATCCTTTAGTCGGGTTTGCGTTATCAAGAATCTTATATGTTGGATTACGATATCGAGATTTTTTTCAACGAGTTATTCGGTTCTTTTTTTCAGATCTCTTTAAGTCGGGATTCTTATGTCGGGATTCTTATGTTGGGATTCTTTAATTGTGATTACGTTTTCCGGATTCTTATGTCAGATTACGATATTAGGAGTCTTAAGTCGAGATTTTCAAGTCGAATTTGCGTTATTGGAATGTTCTAATGTCGAATTACCAAATCGAGACTATTTTCAACGACATATTCGGATGCTTTCGAAGGATTCTTTTAAAATAGGGATTCATGTGTCGGGATTCTTTTGTTGTGATTTGCGTTATGTCGGATTAAGATATCAAGATTCTTTTCAACAAGGTATAGTCACATTGCTTTCTTTTGATTTTTTTATCGGGATTCTTTTATAAGGATTCTATCGACAGGATTCTTTTGTCGAGAGTTCTATTTCAACGAGATTTTTGGATTCTTGCTTCCGAAAATGCTTCTTAGCCTTATTTTAATCGGGATTCGTTTGTAGGATTGTTTAATCATGTAGGATTCTTATATCGGGATTCTTAATTCGATTCATGTAATCGGGTTTCTTTCCTCAGCGTTACCTTATAACAAAAGACGCCTGTATCATCACATGAGAGAATCTTCGCGGGATTCTTTGGCCAGGACAGTATTTCATCGGAATCATTCTAATCAGGGATGCTTTTCGGTGAACTAGACTTGATTTGTTTTGCTTGAAGGGTGAGTGAGAATTTATCGTATTTTTTTAGATTTATTTTTAAAAGATGAAAATTGGGAAATACAAGTGTTCGGGGAATTCGAAGGGTTCTTGTGGAAGTTTCTCCGGTGTCGCTAATGGGCAAGAGCGATTCGTCATTCGGGTGTCAGCGTCGTCAAAGAATCGTACAAAAGATTCCCTGCCAACTTTGCGATTTTCGACTTTTTCAATGAGAAACCTAGCCAACCTTGAACTTTCAACACACACGAAAAATTGTTGTAATTCAATCAATTTCTTCAACAATGTGCGTGGCTTTTCAATTAAATTTTATGAAATTCAGAATGACTACAGAAAATTATATTACGCATATTAGAATGGATAGATAGAGAGATTATAGCAAGCACAAAACATCAAGGCAAATGTCAAGCATATATCAAGTATTCATCAAGTAAATATCAAGTAATTATCAAGTAAATGTCAAGCATATATTAAGCGAATATGAATAATCAAGCAATTATCAAGTTATTATCAAGTAATTATCAAGCGAGTATTAACTAAAATCAAGCTTAGTCTAGTAACTTATCGATGTTTCATTGACATTTCATTTGACTGTTGCACCATGAATTGTAGCATGAAAAAGCCATAAAACTACTAGTAATCAAGTAATTGTCAAGTAATTAACAACCTCTCATGAAGTAAATAAGTATACACGAAGTGATCATCAAGTAATCTACGTTACCTATCCATTTACCACTTTGAAGTGGTAGTAAGTAACCAAGATAAACTATAATCTTATACGAACTAATAGTAGCCAATACGTGTGAAACAGTGGCAAATAATCAAGATTCACCGTTACATTCACTTGTGTTGAGACGCTTCTGTTTCATAGTATTTTGATTAACCTAGTTGAACAAACTAGTATTAAATTTTATGCATGGAATAGATAACTACCATAGGAATTACCAAATCATCAAGTATACATTCTATCACGATGGAAGACTATCCCGTCTACTATTGCAGTCATGTCACTGTATAAATGACACCCAATGTAAAAGTCAGTAAGCCCTGTCCCTACTGAATCGCATGCTGGTACATGCTGAACTTGCTTGTTTGCTGCTGAATGCAAGAAAATTGACGAAAAACTAACCAAGTCCCGACCTGCTGCTACGCATGCTTAATCGCACTGAATCTGATTTCAACGTGCTGAACTTGCTGGGGTCAATTCCAGAAGCAGATGCATGCTGAAAGTTACACTGAAACAACAAGAGTAAGAACGGGTAGCAGATATCTGAATTTGGTCTGAATCTGGCATGGGGCAGGAACCTAATTACTGGTGCAACTGTCTAACTATCTATATATCTGTCCGTTTATCTACCTACCTATCTAACTAACTAACTATCTATCTGTCTATCTGTCTATCTGTCATCGGTCTATCTATCTAATCTATCTATCTATCTATCTATCTATCTATCTATCTATCTATCTATCCATCTATCTATCCATCTATCTATCTATCTATCTATCTATCTATCTATCTATCTATCTATCTATCTATCTATCTATCTATCTATCTATCTATCTATCCATCCATCTATCTATCCATCTATCTATCTATCTATCCATCTGTCTATGTATCAGTCAAACAATCTACCCAAGTATCCGTGTTATCACTACGAAATCGTATCATCCATCTTCTACCATTCAATATTCAGTATATGTCACGCTCTAATGATAGAAAACCTAGATATAACTACCAGCAGCTCAACTGTTTAAAACCGATAAATATCAAGTAATTATCAAATAACCGTCATGTATTCGACAATACCAGCAAACAGATGACAATCTTCTGGGCTGTATCAAAACAACAAGTAATAAACAAGCAATAAACAAGTCATAAACAAGTACTAATCAACTCTATAAAGGAAAGCTGTGCACGTGGAGGGAGAGAGAGGACCAGGGAGCACAGGGAAGAACGAAATAAATAGAAAGAGAAAACCGATAAATATCAAGTAATTATCAAGTAATCATCATGTGATCGACAATATCTTCAAGCTCCTAGGCTATATATATTTTTAAGAAGAGACATAAACAAGTACAGTCGACAGAGCAATCTAAAAAAAGGGTTCTTGCTGGGGCAAAAGTTAATCGCTTATAGCACCCAAGTTTTCAAAGCTACAACACCCAAAAAAATACTGAGTATAGAACTACTAGTACTTTGCACACTACTTAAATTTCACTTAAATAGGGTTGTAAGTTTGGCCACAATAAAATTCGAAACTTAAATAGATTCATAGCTAATCGCACCATTCAGAACCCTTTCTCTCTGTTGCGCTAGACGGTACTAATCAAGTCTATGACGGAAAGTTGTGCATGGAGAGGGAAAGGGATAAAACCAGGGGCACAGGGAAGAGTGAGATAGGTGGGTAGAGAGAGATAGTTGGGTGGAAAGAGAGAGAGAGAGAGAGAGGGAGAGCGCATACAACATGCGATTTTTGTGAAACAGCCCATAATAACAAGGTTGGCATGGGTCGACATGCGAAACTTCGATCGACGATATGCTCCGTCTCTTTTTAGCCTCCATACTCAAACATCCGTGTATATATAATCACAGAAAATAACAATACACACAGCAGACAGTGAATTTTTTTTCTGTCTCTGTATACATGTTCTTTTCGTACCGAGACATACAAAAAGATAGTTTTTATATATTACTTGTTAGTTTATAATTATTTTAATTATTTATTCTTCATTGGCTATACTGACTTTTATGTATTTTTTATTGTTTTAGAAATATTGTATAGTTTTTGAAAATTGGCTGCTTTTTTATGCTGTTGTTTTAGTTGACTGTAGTCAGTGGTTCAGTGTAAAATTTTATTACACATGGTTTAATTTAATTATTAGTCTTCGTATAAGTAGTAAAGTAGTATGAAGTAAACATACTATCTAAATATTTATCCCTCTGTTTGTCTGTCTATCTATCTATCTATCTACCTGTCTGTCTGTCATTTACCTACATATCTATCTAGCTGTCTGTCCATCTATCTATCTGTCGATCTACCTACCTACCTACTTACCTACGACCTACCTATCTACCTACCTATCTATCTAATTATCTATCTATATCTATCTGTCTATGTATCTGTCTGTCAGTCTATCTATCCATCTATCTATCTATCTAACTGTTCTACCTATCTATGTAACTGCCCGTCTATCTACTTATCTATGTATCTATCTATCTATGTGTTTATCTATCCATCTATTTATCTTTTATCTTTATCTATCTATCTATCTACCTATCTATCTATCTGTCTCTGCTCTGTCTATCTATCCATCGATCTGTCCATCTGTCCATCTATCTATCTATCTAGCTGTCATTCTACCTATCTACCTACCTATCGAACTTCCCGTCAATCTTTTTATGTATCTATCTGTCTATGTGTTTATTATCTGTCTATTTTTTAATCTTTATCTATCTACCAAACTCTCTATCTAACTTTATCTATACATCTGTCTATCTAATCTATCTCTCTGTCTATCTATCCATCGATCTGTCTATCTGTCTATCTGTCCACCTATCTGTCTATCTATCTAGCCGTCGATTTCCCTATCTACCCACCTACCTAATCCGTCTACCTACCTACTTACCTGCCCGTCTATCTATTTATCTATGAATCTATCTGTCTATTTTTGTATCCATCTATCTATCTGTTTATTAACTATCTGTCTGTCTCTCTGTCTATCTATCCACCGATCTGTCTCTGTCCATCTATCAGTCTACCTAACTGCCCGTCTATCTATTTATCTGTGGATCTATCTGTCTGTGTGTTTATCTATCAATCTGTCTACCTTTTTATCTTTATCTATCTACCAAATTATCCATCTATCTATCTTTATTTATCTGTCTGTCTATCTATCTATCTCTCTATCCATCGACCTGTCTATCTGTCTATCTACCTAGGTGTCGATCTACCTACCTACCTAACTGCCCGTCTATCTATTTATCTATGAATCTATATGTCTCCTATCTACCCATCTATCTATTTTTCTATCCATCCATCTATCTGTTTATTAACTATCTGTCTCTCTCTCTCTGTCTATCCATCTGTCAATCTAATTATCTATTTTTCTGTTTGTCCATCTACCTTTGGCATCTATTTCCCTAATTAATAAATTTTTCCCAAAAATTCAAAATCTTGACTTCAGAATTCTGATTGTCCAATATCGCAAAAAGTCGACTTTCCAAGTTGAAGAAACAACAAACAATCGAGTTACAGACCCGTGTCTTTGTCGACATGTTCCTGATGTGCTTCTCTGTTCCCTTGAGCCACTTGTCTATATATAATCCATCAGCTCGAATCATCGTCCTAATTATAATTACCCATGACTCTTCTAGGGCTAGGGCTAGGTGAGTCTCTATAAATAAGATCACTCAGGTTAAAGCTTGTAGGTAGATTGTAAACTGTAAAATCTAACTTATACGAAATAAATCATCATCTATTAGATTCCTCATTTGCCTTATAGGTTCAAAGCATAGAGCGGATCTGTGATAGACTAGAAGGGGAATGCTGGTTGATACAGGAGGAGGGGGGGAGGTTGAATGAAGGGGCGCAGGGGGTTAAAGTCTATGGCCATCTTTGTGGTGGAGCGGCTGGCTCATCCATCATGGATCGTGAAGGGCCATGATTGCAAACGGTCATCCTCGTTGCTGAGCAAATCATACGCCGCTTAAAAACAACAGCCAAAACCAAGGCCACAGCAGACCATCTAGGATATATACACGCACTCACCAACATAGGGAAAAAAACTACTAGCATATGTGTGAGAGACGTGTTGCAATTGACCCCTTTCTATGTATGGGGGGAAACAAAGAAGACTCCTCCACAACAGGCGCCGGTTCTCTACTAGAGAATCTGGGATTCATGGAAGGATTCTTGTGGAAACTCGTATGGTCTGACGAATTTTGATGTGTCCGCCATCTTGACGGTTTGGTGATCAGCTGATTGTATTTGTGCTCCGTGAAAAACTTGCATATTCCGTTGCAGTTTCTCTGATCAGGGTTGTGCGATATTCCAATTCTCGTTAATCGATATTACGTCAGTACTAATCGATACAGTAGAAATATATCGATATTTTAAAAAAAAGTATCGATATTTTCGATGGGATATGTTAAATTAACATTCAACTTTTGCGATATCGGAAATTAGTGTTCTATACCATATATCGATGGTTCGATATCGATATCGGTACATATCGGAAGATACGAGTCTATGGAGCCTAAGGGAGAGTCACGTGACGTGACGTCACAATCATTTGCGCGAGTTTCAGTTATAGCAACACGTCGAATCATGCCCCCATGCAAAATTCAGACCAAATTCAGATATCTGTTACACGCTCTTACTCTTGAGGTTTCAGTATAACTTTCAGCATGCTTCTGCTTCTGAAATTGGCTCACATCCTGCACTTTCAGCGTGCTGAAATCAGCCTCAGTACGATTAAGCATGCTGCTAGCAGCAGGTCGGACTTGGTCAGTTTTTCATCAATTGTCTTGCATTCAGCAGCAAGAAGCATGCGAAGAAGCATGTTCAGCATGTAGTAGCATGCGATTCAGTAGGGACAGGGCATGTTGAATTTCACATTGGGATGTTTTAGTACAGATCTGTATATATATATATCGTCATCAATGATGTCTAGACAATTTGATACGGTGTATCTAAATCTATGATTTCAGACTACTGAATAATACCTAGGACCATACATAGTGTCCTAGATAATAATAATAATAATATTGACCGTGTATTTTACTTCACATTTTTTCTTGACTTAACTTTACTTAACTTCCCGAGTCCGAGTCCCTTGTAGTGTCCTAGCTACGATATAGGGTAGGTATAACATATAGGAATATAGATACATATTAGATATTTATAGATATAGGTTATTTGCTCGAAGGTTATTTGCATGGTAGACATGTGAAGATACAAATTCTATAATAGAGGCTTGCATTAAGTTGCAATTCTTTAGACAAAGATTCAATGACTCAGGGCTGGTCCTGAAGAACCTAGGATTCGTACCTAAAACTAGGATGTTTCCCTATTACAGGTTTTTGAGTAGTATCAAGTTATGATCTGAATAGTAGTGAATGAAGTTTGAAATAACATGTCGATTGCATCTTTCATATTAGAATCCTAGATGATCCTAGGATTCTCCAAACTATGATAAGTGCATAGTTTGCAACTGAACAGCGTAACTTGATACGAAGACCCATGAGGTTATCAAGTGCTTACGTGTTACTTCGTTCGATACCCTCTTTTTCAATACTCGTATTTCTCTCTGTAAAAAAATCTAGGAATGATTATAAAATCCTAGTACTTAATATCGTTTTTTTCCAGTTTATGCCATGTTAAACACGAAACGCCTCTAGAATTACTATAACTATGAATACTAGACTTTAGAAAGAGAAGCTATAGGCACACTTCAGTTCTAGGATTCTGCGTTATTAATCTAGCAGGTCAAAATCCAGATCTATAGAGCCTAGTATATAATGAGATTCTTTTTAGAATCCTTTGTTCTATTTTTATACTATACAAGATCAAAATTAAGAACTTTACCAGATATCTAGGAACTAAGCTAGTATTTTTATCTTTATTACTCCCAACAATCCTATTCGTCATAAAAGCCTATAGTACAATCCTAGGAATGCCAAAAATCTCTAGTTTCATTTTACCCCAATCTTGCCTATACCAGGACCTATCCAATCGTTCCAGGACCTTAGTGTTAAGATCTAGGATCGGTTTCAAAACTAGACGAAAAAAGCCTAGTATATTTGGAAATAGTCTTCACCAGTTAGTACAATTACAGACTTAGACACTATTGCACGAAATCCAGGAATTCAAGAATCAGACCCACCGTGTTCTACGACCTAGGAACTATAGAATCGGTGTTCTATACCTAGTATATTCTTAAATAACTTGGATTTTTAAGTAGCCGACCCCCTGATAGTAAGAGACTGCGGGGTCTGCTTGAGCTTATGGGAAAAAGGGCCGCGGGTTTTGGACGAACGAGAGAGCTGGGCAGGTCGACGCCAGAGTGCAGTCGTGTGACAGAGATGGATCGGCGTCCGTTGTGCAGCTTTCGTCGGGCCCCAAAACTCTCATTTCCTATTCCTGTGAACAGAAAAGCTGTACAACCCCTTTTTTCCTCTCTTTCTCTCATTCTCTATTTCTCTATCTATCTCTCTCCGTCTGTTCCTCCTTAACCAACCACCAAACCTAGGACCAAGTCTTTCGCCTATTTTCCTTCGTTTCTTGGGACTTAACCCTCTGTACTAGCCTCTAGGCTAATCGTAATTATGATTCACCCCTTGAGGAGAGAAAACTAGGATAGTTACTAGGTTTCCAGAATCAAGGTTATAGAGAAAGTCTAGTTGTAGAACTCGGACTATAACTATAAACACTATTTTGTTACATCTATTCTTGTACTAGCCTACTCCATAACTAGTACATTTATGTTACAGTCTAGGATCGTTTCCAATTGTTAGGAGTCTAGGGTTTGTGTTTAGCTCTTATAATGGTTTGTAACCTAGTATCATATGGGCCTTAAAGTGGGTGTTCACGAGATCAGACAAGTTCAAATAGGAATACTAGTCGCTAGCGCCACCTAGCGTTGGAATCGGTCATGAAAACAACCTTTCCACCTGTTAAACTCCACATTAACCTGTTTCGTTACGACACTCCCATGTAATTCCGGCTCCATTTACTTAACGAAGAAGTAAAGTTCAATATGGAAAGGCCAATAGGCTATCCTAGGTTTTAGTGCATATCTCTAGTTTCACGGAAGAAGATCCGTAAACTGCAAATAAAGAAAAGAGCAGACGAAAACTGATACAAGAGAGGATCCATACGCCACCTAGCGGAGGAATGGTGAACTACATGGATGTAACACGGTCCCTGTGTGCAACATGGATTCACGAATTACATTACTAATGTACTTGTGCATGCTGAAATCAGATTCAGTACGATTGAGCATGCTTTGCAGCAGATCGGACTTGGTTGTTTTCCTTAAATATGCTTGCATTCAGCAGCACGAAGCATGTTCAGTATTAGCAGCATGCATTTCAGTAGGGACAGGGGCTTGTATATAGGCTAGCTATATACATACATAAGCAGGTAAAAGCAGCAGAATAATCACATCGAGACCATGTTTACCGGGAGACTGTTTATTTAAACGATACAAGAGTAGGAAATGACATGATTTTGCATCAAGGAGGGAAATACAAACACTCAGCATAACAGTCAAGGCATCGTACAACAGAGGGCAGCACCTCCTTCACGTATCACCGGACAATGTACAAATCAAATGGAAACAATACAGAAGTTTACCTTAAGGGGCACTTGTGATCTTGTACTAACGTAGATGAAGCTTTTAAATCCAGTATTTGAAAACAAAAAACTATTTGCTGCACGGTTTTTCTCATTATAAACTACCCCCATTGGCTCTACTAGTTTGCCTATAGAGAAAAAAGAATTACACGAAATTTTAAGGCCTTCTTTCCTGTGGAATTTAGCTGTATATCACTGGCACTTCTGTATTGTTATAAAAAAAATTCTTATCTATTTAAAGTTAAAACAATGCAAGAATTACGCATAACTGAATGATACTGTCCTAGTCGAGCTTGTGGTCCGGCGCTTTTCTTCGAGAACCCAAGTACAGCCCACTCGCACCTGGAATCATCGAGGGGTCCATCACAGATGGATGGGATATCTCAGGATCAATCGGAGTGCTTCCGTGCGGGGCGCTACGCGGAACCAATAGAATGCTGCCGTCCGCCGATTGCTGAAGGCTGTATTCGTACGGGGAGTAAGGCTGCCCGTCCGCGTCTCTCAGCGACTAGATGCGAGGAATCGTTGAGTATTAATTAAGCGATACGAGTACGATGAGTGAGAACTAACCTGGAAGACATGTCTGTAGAGTAAAGCAAATTTCTCTTTGATTCGAGCCTTTTCTGTCAAGAGGAATTCCCGTTCCTTGGAAAGTCGCAGCCTCCTCTCGCGGGCTCGTTTCACTTCGTCGGCCAGCGACAGTATCTGGTCGAGTTTTCTCTTGCGGCAATTCTGGGCGGCCACTTTGTTTTTGCCTCTCCGTCGGATGTCGCGTATCAAAGATAACTGGGCCTCGGTCAAATCGTACTTGGAGAGTCGTTCGTTGAACTCGTCCATCGGTAGGTTGATAATCTCGTCGATGGTAAGCGGGATGTTCATGGCTCGGGCACGCTTCTCGTCCCGCGACGAACCTTCGCTTTCGGAGCCCGAACCCGAGCCCGACGCACCAGGACCCATGGAGGATTCGCTGTTGTGCCGAACACTAGAGGGCCCTATTTTTAAGAAATTATACCAAAATTAATCATACAATATGAATTCCAATACACGGTCTGTAAACTACTTGCAAATAAAATTAAGAACTTCAATCGATGAATTCATATAAAAAACAGAGTACGAGTTATACCTCGATGTTTGTCCCGGGTAAGCGGTCGTTGCGTGCCACCGCTCTCGGAACGGAAAGTGTACGGATTGTGATGGATGTGTTCCATCCCGGTTCTCATGTCTAAATTGAATTCAAAAATTAAATTGACTCGAAAACTAATACATTGTATGGCTTCCAAGAAATATATACCGTGCGAATGGTGGTTAAAATCCATGGTACTGCCATATTTCATCTCCAGGGGATGCAATCCAGAAGATCCTTCAAGGATATTAGGAGGGATCGCATGGCTGTAAAGAGGGCCTCCTCCTGGCCCGGCAACATTGGAGTAATCGTACTTGTGCAAAGAGGTGGCGGGACTCACCGATGTCGCCGGTACAACTCCACCGAGTAGCAATGGATCTGGAATAGCTAATTAACAAAAACACCTCCATTAACTTCACATCTTACTTAACAAGAATTTGCTAAACTTATAGAACATGTGGTAAATGTTACAATCAAGAATCACTGAAATATTACGTGGTCCGTGCTCGGATAAGGTCCGTTTGCCAAACATCTGATGCTTCTTTTGAGCGACAGGTGGCGTTGTCCCTTGAGGGCCTCCCCGGCCAAGAAGATCGGCGTTTCTACCGCCATAGCCAAAATCATAGCCTCGATACTTGGCCCTGTTATTCCAAATCAAGTAAAATTTGCATATAATCAACTAGAGGCTATGTGTATGTTATACCCAGCTGGATAATCCATGCCGTACCCCGCGTGCGAATGCCCGCTCGATCCTGGCGCCCCTCCAGCGTTGGAGGAATCCGTCCCCTGCGACTCGATCCAGTCGTTATCGGATATGGACGGAACGCGCTCGGATCCCATGGAACTGACTGCACTGTCACTGGCTCCGTCTAAAACTGAACAACACAATAATATCCATTCACACGAATATCACAAAATCATAAGAGTACCAGCACTCGTTGTAGATGGACCTGCTGGAGTGGGATTGCTATTCCCAGCCGCGGTGATGACTGTGGCCGGTCCTTGGCCGTCCATCATACGCATAGGGTACATTCCTACCATAAGGTACAATCATTTCATCATACAAGAACCTAAACTAACATCTGTATGAAATAGTATCCCAATAATGTTTCCGGACGCTACCGATAGATGGCGCTTAACATAATAGCTTTATTAACAGAATTATGATTACTTATTTACTGTGCAACATTGATTCGTATAAACAGTTTTGAATGATGGCGCCGTCTTTTCAATGTAATGTAATACTAACCGTCATTAATGGCCATATCCATCAGCTGCAGGTCCTCGTCATTCAGAATGGACGTGAAGAAACCATCACCGGTGGGATTCACCTCAGATCCGGCCGGATGTTGCTTTTTTTTAAAAGGAAAATTACAGTTAAGTGAAATAAATAAATTCTTAATGTATATTCACTCAATCGATTCGACTTACTTGATAATATAACATTTCCGAGGGGCCTTCAACTTTGTACGTGTTGTGCCCCGCTGTTTCTAGCGGATCTGTGTTATTGCCCACGTTCATAGAAGCCGTCACGGCAGATCCCAGGGACACACCGGATCCTGTTCCGGCAGGGAAATAGAATCATAAATATTCAATGAAACTGTTTTTTTTTTCTACCAATAAGCATCGGCTACTTAACGATGTGTACACGGAATTAAGATCATCACTGGCTGGTATTATACCACTGAAACATCATCTGAATCACAATGGTTATACAGTAGTTAGAATTTACTTCAACCTATACTATATGCGTGTCTACGTCTGTTTATTCATGTGATGAGAGCTACTGAATCCTTTTTTGTTGTATGTATTTCAAGGACAACTTACCCAAGGTACTCGAGTAGGCGCCATTATTACCCAGATCCGCTAGAGGATTGGTCAGGGCGCTATTCTGAAGCAGCAGCGGCCGGTTACCGTCGGTGCTGGTGTAGGCGGCGGAAGCCGGAAGGCTTCCGTACGGATGCGAGTGATGCGCCGCCTGGAGTCCATAGGGATGGTGCGAGTGAATGGGGGTGTGGTGATGGTGACCCTGCGGATGAGGATGATGGTGCGGATACGGGTGGGCGAAGTGATGCGCCGCGTGGTGCGGATGGTGATGATGCGGAGGCAACGTCGGGTGGTGGATCAGGTTGCTTGAAGCGTCGCCGGAGGGCAGGCTGAGGAAGTTGGCCAAGTCTTGCCAGCGTTGTTCCATGCTGAGTGTGCGCAGTAAGGGCATGCGCACCTGCAAGTTAATGCCCAATTTGTAATTGTAATAAAACCATCCAAACTAATTTCGTTAATAGGAGTAACAGTTAAAGTTATCTCCTAGCTAAATGAAAACATCGCTGTTACTTATTGATTAAATTAGAGGTTCAAAGGTCATGTACGAGGATACCGCTAGGTGGCGTCAACAGAACCCAGGGCCAACCCATGAACCCATTCGAGAGTCTAAGAGCAAACAAGGGGTTTCTAAAGAGAAAGCAATTATAGATCACTTTAACTTTAGGATTTTATTTCGGCAAAACTAACAGCCCGATTTGAATGAAACTTTACTAGTGCATAAAGTATTATCCGTTGTACACTCAGTATTTGTTTCGCTGTTATAACTCTAAAAACGTGGTTGTCATAAGCGATCAACTTTTCCCCAACAAGAACCCTTTTCACGAGGTAACATTTCAAAGTATCAAGGAAACGTTAAATCCAAAGCGCGTTTTAAAGTTCAGTCTTGCGTGGTATTAACCCCGTACGTTGTTACATCGGCTCTCTTCAACAGTCGAGGAAGTGGGCGTGTCACCGCCTCAGGGCAGGAGCACATGTCCCCACCAATGGGGTACCTGGTCCTCCGCCAGGGGGCGGACACCTGCTGTCACATTATGAGGCCCTTCTGCGAGCGAATAGAAAAACACAGGTTCCCCTTCATCAGCTCAGCATGTGCACTGCAAATCCCTATAACGGACACACACTACGAGTCCGTTATAACGGACCTTTCTTCCAGACTGCAATACGTCTAGTGTGCAGGAGGAGAACAACATGGCGTCTTAACGAAGAGCTATTCAACCATTCGGTTATTCTTAACAACTTCGACAGAAACCAAACCATTTAACCAAAAAGAAAACAAAAACACTCTTTTTTAAAAACTTAATTCACCAGATGATTTTATTTAGGAAAAATAAGGCGGGAAATTTTCTCCGTGATGAATTCATATTCTTTTAAAAAGTTTGATATAAAACGGCGTGGAACAGTTGCTGGTGGACGCTGTCAGATATGCGCTATCTTCGGTGCTTCATTAATTATACACCTTTTGTATGGAACACAATAGGCGGTCCCGTTTTCCCCATCAAGACTCGACGTCAAATGCTCTTCTCTCTCTCTCTCTCTTTCTATCTTTTCTGTCTCTCACAATAGTGTACCGAAGATTTTTACTTCAGGGAAAAAATTTAAAAAAATCCTCCTATTTTTTGTCTAATTTTCTTCTAATAATAGTTCTGTATAGAATTAAATTTTTATGATTTTTTTAATAAGAAAAAGGTTGGAAGGAGAGTCTCCAGTGAAAGAAAAATAAATAAACACAACGTCAGAGTGGAGCACAATAGAAGCCGAGAGGTTCTCTCCTAACGTTGGTTTGGATATTTTAAAATGTCCAGAGAAGTTGAAAAAGAACCGCGCGACATGTTGATGTTTGCTTTACGATACGTGCGTCAAAGTCTCCTTCACACAACTTGCCAAGGTCATACAACGTACCCGGCGACTTTCCAACTTTTCCAGGCTATTTTTAACACTATCAATATTATATATGAACACGGCACATCGATAGTCATACGCATATCGATTCTTTGGATACCGATTACAATAAACTGAATATTTTTCGTATCGACATTATGGGATATCGATTACAATACCAAAAAATCTACTGAACGACATATACTACTCAAACTGAATACAATACCCTAACTACAGGTAAGAATAATTTGATGATCGATTATAATATCTGTTGATACTTAAGTATCGATTGTTTAAATATCGATTACAACCACACAAAAATTCTATTATACAACGGACTACTCAGACTGAATACAATACCCTAACTATAGGTAACGATAACTTGATGATCGATTATAAGATCTGTGGATACTTGAGTATCGATTCTTTGAATATCGATTACAATCACACACAAAATTCTATCAAACGACGTACTACTCAAACTGAATACAATACCCTAACCCTATCTATAGGTAACGATGACTTGATGATCGATTACAGTATCTGTGAATACTTAATCGATACTGAAAAATTGTTTCAAATCGATATGCTACAATATCGATTACAATAACAAAGATATCATACGGAACGATATACTACTCTGATATCCTAACTATAGGTAACGATGATTTGATGATGGATTTCAATACGTATGATACTTAAATATCGATTCTTTAGACATCGATTACAGTAACTAGATATCGAGTAGATTTCCTAAGGGAACACGAAGTCAACATGTAAATATCAAGTTTCCCACATGTGAAAATCAACCGGATTCCGACTGGTATGAATGAGAATTCATCCGAAGCTTACTACAAAGGTCCAAAAGAACCGCGCAGTTGCTAATTCGTCAAACACCGAAGGCATATGTTTGCTAACGATATGTGATTTCACACACACACACGTTGACCGCACACATGCCAGGGGCTTTTTTTGGTTCAAATCAAACACCGTTCAAACAAACGAGCTTTCTTGTGCAGTCAACATACGAAATCCCCGACGACCAGTAAAAAAGGTGCGGCTCTTATAATATTATACCAAGCTGGGGGTTCAACGCGACTGTTTAACTCGGTGTTTAGCACTGCTGAATTATACAATGAGAATTTTCTCTGGGGTGGAATGTTTCTTCATTAAAAAAAAGTTGGTGTTGATTTATTTACAACGCCGCGCTGTGGTGATAAATAACCCGAGCAGGTTTAATACCCGCAAGTACACAATATGATTTATCGCATAGCACGGCTCTCCTCTCTCTCTCTGTCCTCTTCCATAATCCTCATAATCTTCTTAAATTGTTTGCGTGAAAAATGAGCCTCTGCAGGAACAACCGGGCAGTGATTTACCACAAGGATTTTCTTGACAACTATATTACTAATACGATAAATTAATTAATAGCTTGAATACATCAAGATATACCATCAATTCAGAGGATAAGGAGTCATCCGTCCCCATTGGTGCGTTTAATCCTGGCCACACACATGTCACATAAGTATACCGAGTCCGTTGAAAACAGTTCGCACTTTTGAAATTTGCACCGAGAAACGATCCGAGCCAAAGGATGCAAACCAAAAAAAAAAATTTCGAAAAATAAATCGGAGGGAAAACAGGAATGATGCTGCAAAGTCCCAGAATGAATGGGTCGGTGTGGTTATGTATTGCTTGTGAGGAAGCAGATTTTGGTGCTACCTGTCGTACGCGCCGTCCGCAGAGCAACTGCCACTTCCCGCCGACCACCACCGACACCCGGGCCATCTCCAGAGCTGCACAGAGAGAGAGAGAGAGAGAGCCTCTGTGAAGCACCCAATAGCGTTGCATTGCGCCATTTTGGCTCATCAGTTTGCATTGTCCCATCTTAGCCCCCTTGTTTGTAACAATAGACCGTGATATTCCCATAGATTCGAATACCCCACGTATTCCATACGGATTCTTGATATATCGTTTCTTCTTTTGATCTCCTATACAACTCATCTTTTATCCAGATGGACATTCTATAGACTAGACTGTCCTATACAATTAACCGTCATCACGAAATCTGGTACAAAACTTCAGTCCTGAACTTTACCTTCAGTGGTCCAAGGGTTCTGATAAGTGCGAAATTTAACTTCCATAGTTTCTACCTTCAGCGTTCAAATCTTCGGCTATTGAAAGACGATTATGGAAAATGGCTTGGTTCCCATAGACATTCTCGTCTAAATTGCATGAAATTAAAAGTTACTCCGCCATCTGCAAAAGTGACTTGAATGCGCGAGTGTTAAACCCACCACCTCTAAGCTTCCCCTTCATTAAGGACCCGCGACTTTCTAAGAACTTCGCAGCGACTTTTAACACTCACAAAACAAGCTCCTTGTTGAAGTAAAAGTCTGTTCCCACCTCCAAAAAAAGATAGAAACTTCAAGATTTAATTTTGGATAAACTAACGGCTCAAAACCACCGAGAATTGGAGGTTACGCAACGAATAGTACAATCTTCATGTAAATTTTTACTGTTATCCAGCAAAACCTGTTGAAGTTATAAGCAAAAAAACCTTGAATGAGCAAAAGTTATAATATTCTGCAACTTTAGGATTTTATTTCGGCAAGACTACAACACCGATGAAAACGAAATTTTACGAGTGCATTAAGTATGACTAGATCTAGATTCAGCATTTTTTGGGTTGCTATATCTTTGAAAACGGGGGAGCAATACGCAGTCAACTTTTCCCCTAATAAGAACCCTTTTTCTATTGCTCTAAACTGAACATTAGCATCAACACCTGATCGTATACCATGCTGATGCCTAGTAAAACAAATTAATATCTACTTATAGAATTAAATTATAATAATAATTGTTATATTGTTATTTAAAAAAAACAGGAAAATTTCAAGGGCGACAATGCACGATACATTACCTCGCCCTTTTCTTTCAACTGTTTTTTTCCTCCTTCAACTTCAATTTCCAGAAAGAAAAAGCGTCGTACAATTATTCCAGTTTCCGCTTTCTTACAAACCCGACAGCTTTCCTTTTTTGGCCTCTCTGAACGGAATAGCGAATAAACAGACGGCGCAAAACTATTGAAATCCAAAGTAGCTTATAATAGATGGAAATCTATGTGACTTTATGATAGTTGGATTAAGAATAACGCATGCAATTTTGTAATCAACCTTAATCCAACCTGTAACGATCCAATGCCGATCAATTAGAAGTAGCTCAAAGTACCCTATCTGTGACAGGTTGCAGTTAAGGTGAGATGGGTAGGTTAACGTTTTACCACCAGGGCATTTATTTGCGTTCGTATATACAGTGACGCAGCTAAACATATATGGAGCATTTGCACATAACAATTATGTGTGATGATATATAATTGAGATATGGATTAAGCATCAGTTTTAGTGTTAGATCTAACTAGATGGTATTATAGTGTTACATTTGCTATCTACTATGAACGACAGATAAACAGACAATAGATAGATAGACAGATAGATAGATAGATAGACAGATGTGACTCATAAACGGTGCGTCGAAACCAGTTACGTACATGAACCGCAGTCAGGACGAGAAATTCCAAACGCGCAAATAAAATTCCGATAAGGGTTCCCCAAAAGAACAAATACACGACATTATTGTCAAAGTGTTGAGAAATGGACGGGGTGCAAATTATGGTGAGAACAAAGTGACCTGCGGCTCTTGAATAGAGGACCTTAACGGGAAATAAGAAGGAAGACCGGTGAGGGAGTTATTGTGCATGTATGTGTGATGTCCCCTTGGCTTCTAAATTGGCTCTCATCCGGCGTCAACAATTTTCGCGACAGCACTTTTTAATGACAACCAGGCCAACGGCAGGAGGGAGAACTGACGAGTGTATGGCAGCCGCAAGCAGACGACGTCCTCAAGAAGGAAGGAGGACAGGTGAATTTCTTTTGTTGTCATTTCTTACGGGCAGCGGAGGGGGAAAGAAATATTCTATTATACACATATTGAACTATTCTACTATATCTATTTAAATATATCTATGTATGGCATACTTGTATATGTAGATCTAGATTGATGTCTAACTAGGTCAATCTATATCTATCTATATCTGTCTGTATACAACATCTTCATAGATATACACGTGTCTATCCCTACGTATGTTACACTTCAATCTAAACAGAACATCAATTCTACTACAACAATAACAGTATATTTTTGGGTAGGGAAAACCGTTCACTGCTGCCATACCACACAAAGAAACAGCAGAACATTTGGAAAACCAGGGCAAAGNGAACGGCCACCGTGAAATAGGAAACATTTAACGACTTCTCACACCGTCTAGTTCAAAAGAACATGTCGATATGCCGATTACAAGTCCAGTTTTCAAGTCGATAACATACTTCGATCCTTTCATTTGGGCCCTCAGATCTTATAGCGTGAAAGTATAGTGGAAAAATGACTTTGAGGCGGTTCGTAACAGTTTGAACTAACAGTCCAGCACCAGTTGACCAGCACAAGGATGGTTATCAAAAGGCGATACGACCGAGCTATGTCGAGACATATTGGATTGGTATCAACAAGATAGCGAAACACGCAATGGTATGCAAGCGAGTAACCCAGCCTGCATGGCCGAACCTAATCAACTTAACTAAACCTATAACCTCCTATCTCAACCCAAGTAGGTTGACTGTTTCTCATTTATCTATCCATCTGTTGATCTATCTATGTATCTACCTACCTATCTATCTATCTACTGTCTATCTAACTATCCATCTCATCTATCTGTCTACCCAACTATCTGTAAGTCTATCTTCCAATCTTTCAACGCTTAGGACCCTATGCTGAACTCCTAGATCAAGTTTTACAAACGCTTTAATAGAATCCACCCTAGGTTGATTGTCCTGAACTCAACACAACACGTTTCGCTGAAGGACAGTGTTTTGTTGCCTGATGAACTCGGGTTCTAGAGCAACAGGTATAGACCACATTCGTGCGGGTGAAGATGCCGATAACTCTCAGTGGTTAAGTTGGTGACTTGTAGAATAGTCGACTTCCTGAGCACGGTAGAGCGTAACACAAGAGGAACCCCACGTTATATAGAAGAAGAGCACCGAGTTCTTGTCTGATTGCTTCATCTGTTGTAAGCCACTAGCTCCGGCCCAACCTCCTCGCCGTGTAATTATGATGCTTCACGAGGTGTGAACAAGATAAAAAGCGATGGTCCAGATAGTGGCATCCTGCATTAAACGTGCTCTCCGCAGCCTTCCCTCAACCAGTATAGGTGCTAACACAATAGACATTCCTCCGCCGCCTCCCTCTTCCTCTTGTTCCAAGTGAGACGCGCTCGAGGGGTTCGCAAGTCCCCTCAGAAAAAGGTGCTCGAGTCAAAAGACAACTTTCTTCGGGGACAGAAATTTTTTTCCCACGCAATTTACGGGAGCTTTAACATCTTTTAATCAGATTGACACCCACACATGGTCGATAACAATCTCCTCATCATTACTTGAAATACAACTACAATTATGTTCAAACTGTTAACTTCGTGTTGTTCTCTATTGTCAATGGCTTTGTTTTCATGGGTTTGTAGTAACGTTGTGAGGAGATGTTGGTTTTAGAGAGAAGGAATGCATGGGAGCTTCACTTGTTTAATCAGATTCATGCACATGTTTGATGAACAGTACAGCTTGAGGCATGTCTTAAGCAGTCTTAGAGCAATGAAAAAGGGATCATGCTGGGGAAAAATTGATTGCTTACAGTACCCACGTTTTTTAAGTTACAACAGTCAGGAAAATAATGTTTGTAGAACTGATAGGACTTTATACAGTAGTAAAGTTTCGTTGAAATCGGGCTGTTAGTTTTGCCACAATAAAATTCTAAAGTTAAAAAGATCCGTTTGTCGAGACTGTGCGAAGCTTGGCAATTGTCCAAGAAAACAGATTCAGGTTTCATTTCACGAGAATCATGGCAATCGATGCAAAAACGTTTTTTAAAAAATTTTCTTGTTCATATCCAGAGTTGATTTCGTACTCCATTGTCGGTGATTTTTGCTTTTAGTTAGAGAAAAGATATGTTTGTTTCAAAAGGAACAATCGATGCCATGTTATATTCAGCGAGATTCTAGACTTGTACAATCTAGAGCAACAGCTGAGAAAGAGTTTGCGTATTGCTGCTACATTTTGAAAGATATAACAACCCAAAAAATACCGAGTGTATAGCTAGTCGTACTTAATGCACACGTAAAGTTTGCTTTAAATCGGTTTGTTAGCTTGGCCAAAATAATATCCTAAAATTTGCAGAACTAGGCCGTTCCTGCATCTCCTCTTCATATAATCACAGTAACAGTTATAACACATAACCCGATTATAATTACATTATACATTACAATAACAAGGTGATTACAATAGCAGATTACAGTAAAGTTATGGAAGATATTAATGATCGCAAGAATGGTAAACTAGGTATTTAGTTAAGGTTTTCTTGACTGTGACGTAAAACGAGTCCTTGCAGACCAACTGGGTCAGAAAACCCAAAACTGGAGAAGAAGGAATAGAATAGACGCGGAGCAGCGCTGTGGAAACAAATGCAGGCAAACTGGCAAGACACGGCCCAAGAGAGCAGAGTAAACACTCCAAGCCGAAAAGCGCAAACTCGAACCTCCTCCTCGCCTTCTTCTTCAATGTTGACATTTCTTTCAGCCATGCCACAAGGTACATAGCCTTTTACTTAAGCACATACATAGCCTCGAGCTAAATTTGCAACCTCCTGTTTTTTTTTTTTCTTAGATAAATGTTCAAAACTTCCCGAGTCCCACCAGAAAGCAGCAGAAGTTGTCGTAACGGAACCTTGTTCATTCTTTTCTAATCCATTCATTCTTCTCCACTTCTGTTCTATTCATAGATTAGTGTGCTTATCATGAAGAAGAAGAAGCAAAATTGTACATCAGTAATTAGCCAGCCTGACATCTTCACTAATTACGGATTAGTGAACAGTAGTTGAGGACACTTACTTGACTGTTGCTACGCG
>JAIQCU010001406.1:0-21476 GCA_022114935.1 Leptestheria dahalacensis
GCCTGCTACGCGTCGGTGGTACTACCTGCGATGTTGCTAGGGTTCTATTACACAAACCTCTATAAGAGAAACACTAGAAAAGCTAGATTTCTCAAGTTACATTTACGGCGATTCCTGACACATACTTGCAATTCATTTACCAATTCAACAAGTTAAAATGTACGCTGCCATGTATCTATTATCAAACTGAATATCTATTTCTGCGTTTGTTGATGAGAGAAAAGTAAGTCGTACCTTTGAAATTCCCGCCTTGGACCTGTGGCGTCCAGCTCCATAGTAAATGAATCTGCAAATTTAACTGTACCATTTGTTATTATCATTATCCTTATTAAAAAAGCGATCGAAGTTGCACTTGTCAAGTGAGATAAACAGCGGGGCGGATGTGAATAAATTGTTTGGTTTTGAGGTTGAACCAAGTTCCTTTCCCTTTTCCTCTCCACAGTTTTCACACTTATGAACCAACGTTAAATTTCTATAAATGACACAAAATAATAACACAACGTGGTAAACAAGTTGATATGACTAATTATTATTAAGTTTAATAACGGTTCCATGATAATCGATTCTATCTTACGTTTTCAATTTAACTTTTCTGTGAATCCTTCGTTCAGTAAAGAGCTGGTGGAGACAAAACGACGCGCACTTGATTGTATGGTGGCAACTGAATGACTGCAGATACAAGACAGCAGCTTTTTTTCCTCCCTTCCCCCTTGTTCTTTCATATATAGCGATTTAAAAACCCGCACGAAATGAGTGATTACAGAAACATAACTTCCTTTGATCCTCCGTTTGGTTTTCACAAAACATTTTCGGCTCATTCGTTTGACCTTCAACCAGAAATCCCCTTTATTGTAATCCCTCCTCCCCCCAAAAAAAATCACTCGTGTCCTTTTACGACGACTGATATAAAACATTAATACAATTACACTAATCTTATATATTATTAGCAAGTCTGTTTTATTAAGAAATCACCTGAAAGCGAAAGTCTATAAACTCGAATATTACGTAAAGTTTAACTGAATTAATAAACTACTACGCTAATTTTTGAATTAATAGCTGATCACGTAGATTTTGAATGAGAAAGTTAAGTTGAAAATATACCAAAATGAAAGTTAATTTATAAATTAATTCGAAACCTTAAAGGGAATTAGCTTTTTCAATTAATGGACTAAGAAATTAATAATTAAATTTTAATGTAACAAAGATTAATTTGACAAGACTCTTAGGCACGTGCACTATGAAGCTAGTGATGTCAACGATTCGATTCGACTCGACTTGCGCTCGAGTCGTGTCGAGTCGACGGCCATGGTTTTCAAGTCGAGTTGAGTCAATTAGGCCGACTTGAGTCGACAAGTCGAGTCAAATCTCAAATCGAGCTAGTCGATTTACTAATTCACGAGCCGACTCGAGTCAATTTACTAAATCACGAGTCGACTCGAGTCAATTTACTAAATCACAAGTCGATTCGAGTCAATTAGGCCGACTTGAGTCGACAAGTCGAGTCAAATCTTAAGTCGAGCTAGTCGATTTACTAAATCACGAGTCGATTCGAGTCAATTAACGGAGAAAGCCGAGTCGACTCGACTAAATAGTCGACTAAAAGTCGACTCGACTCGAATCGGATGACTTAACGAAACACAGTCATCGAGAATTTAGAGGTCACAAGTAAAAGGATGGCGGCCTTCACTCCCGTATATTACTTCACCATCCTTCTACTGCAATACGGGCGATAACTTACCAAATCTCCAACAAGATAATTCGATAGCTGAAACTAACTGAATATCTTTTACTAGAAAACACCTTTATTGGTCGGACTTATTTTTTAATAAAAAAAACGACAGCGCCCATCACAACCCCAGAAAAACCCAACAACAGCGACACAACAACAATAAAGTCGTGAAAGAGATAGAGAGGCAAAGGATAATAGCATCACTGGGCTGTTTAAAAAAAAAACAACAAGAAGGTTAAAGGTCATTTTGGGATTTCACACTTGAGACCCAACAGAGATATGCTATTCCTCATCGGATGGCTTCTTCTTCTTCTTTTTCTTCTTCCTGCCCCAGTGATCAGCTTCGCTAAACTTCCACGGCTGCGCCGTCGTGGGNACTAGAAAACACCTTTATTGGTCGGACTTATGTTTGTGTAAAAAAACGACAGCGTCCATCACAACCCCAGAAAAACCTAACAACAGCGACACAACAACCAAAAAAGTCGTGAAAGAGATAAAAGAGGCAAAGGATAATAGCATCACTGGGCTGTTTAAAAAAACAACAACAAGAAGGTCAAAGGTCATTTTGGGATTTCACGTTTGAGACCCAATAGAGATTTGCTATTCCTCATCGGATGGCTTCTTCTTCTTCTTTTTCTTCTTCCTGCCCCAGTGATCGGCTTCGCTAAACTTCCACGGCTGCGCCGTCGTGGGCAGAGTCCAGGCAGACACTTTAGCCGCGTTCTCCGACGGTCTGTCCGTAGTTCGGGCCAGTGGTAACTGAGATATCGGGTTGATGAACCTTCCCCACTGTCCGCCAGGTCCCAGGACGATCTTCTCAGCGACATCTTCCTTGTGTGGATCTTGAGCCATTGGACTTTCAGGCGCCGTCGCATCGGCAGGATCGACTTCAGTCTCGGGTATATCGTCCCACGAATCGGGAACCGTGTCCGCCCTTTCCGGATGATCCCTTTCATCGTCCGAGTTTGATTTCCTCGACGGTTCGACTTGTTTCAGGAAAGCCGGTTCGAACCGCGGGTTTTCGGCGATGGGTTTGAAGACGGGCTTGACTCGAGGACTGCTCCACGTGGCCAGTCTCTGATGGCAATTAAACTCGTTAGCACAATGCGAGACCAAGTTGACAATTAGCAGTCCTATTGTCAATCCAAGTAGTTGTAATTTGGTGCAGTTATAATACAATGATATCACAATGATGGTAATTAACTTATTCCTAATGTGTAATAGTAATACAAATAAGACAGCGGCTAAATTTAGTTTTATTAAACCAGACTTAATTAAGGTTGAGTTTAATTTACCAATACATTTTTTAATATCAGTTATTCCTGACATAAACCTTCTTGTAATTAAGCAGAATAACATTTCAGCTTTAACCTTCATAGCACTGTGTTACGACAACGGACCTTAATATCACAAGTGCAATGTTATTGTAGTCAATGAGGTTGTTATCCTGTTAATGTTATGCTATATGCGATAATGAAAATTAGGAACCGTCAGCTGCTACTTTTGGTACAGTTATATATAATGGCCGTTAACTTAATTTAACTTACATAATATTAATAATAATAACTAAAGCTTGTACTACCTTAATAACGTTTCAATTTAACCTTGTGTTATGACGATAAACCCTCATACTAACATCGTAACGTATTTGAAAGCACCGAAGTTGTTTTGGTATTCATGTTATGCTATTATTTATACAATAGTTAGTTTTGATTATTGATTACTAAAAAAGGGCAGGTCTTTTGACTAGTGTAGTGAAACAGGGCTTACAGGAATGAAGTCGTAGTGTTTATCGTAGTATCGCGCGAAGATGTGCTCGTTCTTGACGCAGTGCATGGCGTACCACGAGTGTAAGAGCAGCTTGGGGAACTTGCCGGTCCAGTAGTCGCAAAAGTCCTCCGGTGTGCGACCCATCACCGCGCGGACCTCCTCATTCATCTCACGGTAATGGTGTTTCTAAATTTAGCGAATTCAAAATTACACATTGATACGTAATATTATACTTAATGCGTATCGTATGTGATTGTGGTATTCGATATGTTCAAACTAAGACAACAGTAACTATGGTTACTAGTTATCAATTTGTTAGATTCTCTACTTGTTTGGTACACTAAGTTACTTGCTGACAAGACACTCATATGCGACACATGGGTACGCGGTCGAGTCGAGCGCACGGGTTCACTACATTTACTTAAAAACACAAATCCAACTTTAAATTTCTAGATTTGTATTGAATTATATAGCTATTTACTGTAATTGCTGGGTAATTAATAAAATAATGAAGAGTAACCTTATTCCGTAGTGCTCTTAGAAGATCCCGCACCGATCCTCCTTGGTAGGTGCGGAACCTGCGCAAATCGTTGAGAACGATTTCTTCCATATGGTACCGCCAATTGCCGCGCACCACGTCCCGGGCGCCGCGTTCCAGGCACTGCAGCACCGCACTTTCGGTGGTCTCCTTCTCGACGCGGTCAGAAACGTCCTTTTTCAATGCAAAATATTCATCATTCACTAGCCAATAATGAATACTGCAAATCAAATACAAACTTGGAAAAACGCCAGGATTTTTTCCTTGGGCCAAAACAGGGGATGCTTCAGGATCGCCCGCGGTAAGGGCCGTTCCAGTGGATCCGTACTGAGCATTTTCTCAATTAAGTAATACCCTGGAACATTATTCTCCAGCAGTTCCAGGTTGTGCTCCCCAGCCATGATATTGGCCTGGCGTCGCAGGATATCACCGAAGGGATGCTGACCATCGGTTAGGACGTAATAGTAGACTAGACCCAAGGAGAAGATGTCGACGGCGCACGTGGTTCTCCTCGACGAGTCCTGCATCATCTCGGGGGCGATCCACCCGTCCGTTCCAGCGACTCCCGAGCGTCTGGAGAAGGACATGCGGCCGATTTTCAGCTTCTTGCACAGACCGAAATCGGAAATCATGGCTCGGACTTCACCCTTGCTGTTGGGCATGGAGACGAGGACGTTGTGCGGCTTGACATCTCGGTGAACGATGTCCAGCGAGTGGAGATGAGCTAAACCGGCCGTAGCCTGGCGGAGAAGTACCAGCTTGTCTACCATTGGTCCCTTGTACTTCTTCTCTATTAGGTCCTGTAGCGTTGCGGCGCACAGTTCCAGCGCGATGTACCTGGGAGGAGAAAAAGCGGACGATTACATTAACCTCTGCAGCAGCTAAAGGCAAACTAAATACGAAACTAGAATAGATAATAAATCTAATTAAAAAAATTTCAGGACTGGATTTGCAAATTGCCAGCCAACTTTCAAAGATTTAATTACAACAAATTACGATCACGAAATTTTAAGTTGCATAAAACCACGACAATTATCAACGCGTCCATATAATGGCATAGTAGTAAAAAGCACAGGCTTAATGTCTCTAACTAGAAACAAATATAACCTTTAATTCAATCAAATTGAAGTAACGTAACCGGTTATTACCATCGGGATGACGTCCATATTGCGACACAGTAGTAAAGGAAAACAGTAAGTTACGTATATACATTATGCGTCTGTGTATGTGTACCTACGTGTGTGTGTGTATGTACATGTGTGTGTGTGTGTGTATGGGCGTGGGAAGCGGTGTTGGCCAAACCTGAACTGACGATCCTGTTCCGTGCAGAAATAGCGGACGACATTGGGATGCGCGTCCGATTCTCTCAAGAGGGCAACCTCGCGATCGGCCACGTCAAAACAGTCGGGTAGTAAACGCTTGACGGCCACTTCGCGGTTATCGAATTTCCCCCTGTAAACGAACGTTCCCTCGCAGCCTTTACCCAGAATGTCCGAAGGATTGAGCAGTATTTTTCCAACCTGTAAATATCAACATTATGGCCCAATATCATATACATACATATATATATATATATATATATATATCAACCTGCTTCAAACATATAACTAATAATAATATAATATCGTTTTATACCTTACATAACAGCCAGTCTATAGTCATACTTTACAGGACGTCCCCATTGATAACCGACTTGCTAGAACGACGTCAACTTTTGACAATAATTTTGTTCATTTGTCAAAATCTTGTTTTGTATCTTAACATTATTTAATATTGTTATTTGCTGTTTTAATTGTTAATACAAATCTTGCATGTTGAAGGTAAACTGACATATGAACGGTTGGAGGTTTACCTGTACAAGGCCAGACGGTAGTTCGACGACAGTACTATAAGTACCTCCGGTTGAAGTCTTACCACTGGACGATTTTGATGACGCGTACGAGTGAATATCGTCAAAGAGACCGCTGCGCAGGAACTTGATCAGATAGCGACACGCTCCAATTGTGAAAATCACAACCAGGAGGGCAACCAATATCGGTCCTGCCCACTTCAGAACATCTCCAGTGCGGTCGTCCTCCTCTGAAATGACCCGGGGCCTCTCTGTAGGAATGTTCTGTTGCACGGGGTCGATGTCTGGCTTCGCCTCTGCACGTCCCGAATGCGAGATACGAAAAGCTGGACCGATTCTCGATTTGTAGAATTCGGAGAGACGATGCTGACCTTGAAGCAGGAAGGATAACGAATTATTAGGCGAATACAATATAATAATACGATACAATCATACAATATAATAAACATATCGTAATGTGAAAGTGCACATATTATGTAGTACCAAAGATCAAGGGATGTGGCTTGCGTGGCGCGCTGGGAACGCCATTCCCCGAGGTTACGTATTCGTCGATCCACTGGAGTTTCAAGTCAGATGGAAGCTGGACATTCACACCGATGTTGACCGGCTGCTGAGCGTTCGTGTCCGGGGCGTCTTCTTCGTGCGCTGGTCCTTCGATGAGAAGCCGCGTCTGGGCGGCTGCCAAAGTAGCCGTCTGTTCGTCCACCAGCGAAGGCAGCGCATAGAGCCCGTGACTGTGCTTCCCGACGTACAGAGTTGGACTATTTTCAACATTAGATATTTGGATATATACTACCAATCCAATACCATATGAAAGAGAATACCATGGGTAAAATTTCAGTAGACAAGATAAAAACAAATTCTTACAATAGTTTTGTGTCACCAGTGACGAGTCTCGCCTGCTCCGAGGATTCCCGCAGTTTGGTCGCCAGGTTGGTCAGCGTCTCCGAAGCAAGGCTGGTGAATGGAAGCTGTACCATGCTATAAGCACCATTAGGTATTAAGGGATCCTGTACGATCCCATACATCGCTACAACGGGACTCAGGAAATCAGTCTGCCAGAGCAAGTCTCCAGAAACACGGTCCAAAGTCAACATTTTGCCCGAGGAACTTGCAGAAAAATGGGCCAGTTCATAATCCTGTGAAACGAGAATTCATTACTGTTAGTTTACCACCTTCAACATGAACTTTCTTTGCTATTAAGAAACATGTGATAATGTGTTTTCAGTTAACCGACCTCGACTAACTGCGAACCGACCGCTGACGATGAATAATCAAAGTACGTGACATTCCATTTTCTCTCTCTCGTACGGCTGTCGAACAACGAAAGCGAGTACTCGGTGCGTCCGATGAAGATCGACGGAGTGATGGGCCCGCTCCTGGGGCAAACAGTTTCTTCATTATCAAAACTGAGCACTTCCGTTTTGGTACCCGTCTGCGGGTCAACCGCGAACCACATGTCCAGTTTCTTGCCCATGTAAAACATCCCATCGTTGCTTTTGCTTGGCGAGGCTGCCACCAATTCGGGAATGGTAAACGGCAGTTTCGTGAGAGCCTCGGCACCCGTATTACCGATGACGTACAGAGAACCGTCCTTCGGATCGGGGAGAAAGACCGGGTTTAGCATTTTAGTGAGCTCGATGGGAAGTTTGATGATCGGCTCCTGCTGCAATTTCCACCTGATGTTTCCCGTGCGTTTGCTAACAGCTACGACCCCTCCGTCGAGAGTGAAAACCAGTACGAGCATGTCGTTGGGAACGGCGCTCGGTTTCGACAGAGGTGCCACCGTTTCTATGATGGGGTCCTCCTCCCGAACCCTAAAGACAGTCTTCTCATCTGGCACATCGGAGGCGATTACCAATGTCCCACAAAGTGTAACCCAAAACAATATAAAAGCCATTTTCAAGGTCACTTTACAACCCCCCATTTTGAATAAAATCCTGCTATGTCCAGTTTCAGGGTACATTATAAAAACAGACCTTTTATTTTGCATAAAAGTTAACTTGTCAATAATAGAAAAAGCAGCTCATAGTTCGTCCGACTACGAGTTCAATGTAAAAGAATGATAATTGCATCAGATTGTTTACTGCACTCATCGGAAAACAACTCTTCCTTCGACACCATGGAGATGAAGATGACAACAAAGCTGTCTGAAAGACATGGCCAATGCCATGACGACTTGTGGCTTCATAAAGTAAACTTTTAACAGCGACATCTAGTGGTTAAGTCTCCAGTTAACGGGGAATTCAACTTGTCAACGTATAAAATAAATAATAATTGTAATAGTAATAATGGTGTATTAACCGGTCCATAGCCGCGCTTGGAGAAAAAACACAAAAAATTTGCGAAGGAGCGAGTAGATTTTATAGCAGAAAACAGAGCACGTTATTTTAACAGTAGATTTTCATCACTCGATTAGTTAGGGACTGATGGTCCTTAACAGCTCAAGCCTAGATCATCTAACACTTTCTTGATTTCGTTTCCCTAGCAAGTACGGTTATTGTTCGCCATTTCAATTTGGTGTTCGAATGCTCTCCTAGCCCGTGTATCCCTTTTGTTCCTCGAAGACCTTGAAACAGTATTTGAAAGCCCTAATTCGTCCTTCGCTCGAAAGTAAGTCTAGACTTGCTGAAGGGGTACGTTTGGGTAGATTCAAAACCCATTTCACCCATTTTCTTTGTTCCGCGTCAGTTCCAGTTCAGATCCATACAGGATAACACTATATAATTTTGCTTTTAGTATCGATACGAATTCGTGGAAAGAGGAGGTGTTATAGGTATTTCCAAGATACTAGAGTAAAGAACGCTCTGTGTTGGCGGCGGCACAACGGTATTGTAGGTTGGTCTTCCATAGGCCGTTACCGGCTAGAACAATTCCTAAATATGTGTATTCTTTAGCGTACTCTAGGGGTGTTCCATCAATGACTTATTTCTTCTGCACGAGCCAATTTGCTGCCCTTCTTAAAAGCAACCACTTTCGATTTTTGGGTATGAATTACTAGTTTCCATTTTTTGCAGTAATCGTTAAGCCCGTTTAGTTTTCGTTGCAAGCTCATGGGGAGGTGGAGACGAGAACCAGGTCGTCTGCAAAGAGTAAAAAATCGAGGCAATTTCCCCCCATTTGGAACCCATGCCCGAGACTGTCTTCTAGTACTTCCTTTACATAGTTTATGAAGAGATTAAACAATAAAGGGAAGAGAACACATCCTTGTTTGACGCCCTGTATACCCAAGAATTGCTCCGTCAGTCTCCCATCGCCTATCCGGACGCTCATGCAGTCCTGCTTGCACATTCTCTGGTGCAGTGCTACGATCTTACCGTCAATAGAGAAGTAACCAAATTCACTAGTGACACCTAGTGGCGCGTTTAAAAACTAATTTCGGTTCTATCCGCCATCTTTGATCAGAGCTGTTGCTAGTCCCATTAGCCTCTGTGCAGTATTGTCCGTTTTGTGTCGAGATTTATGAGCAAAAATAAAGAGCAAGCGTGGTTAAAATGTATATAGACATTTCCACAGATAATTAGACACTTCAGGGAACAATACCCGAGTCCCGAACTTCATCTGCGAGGCATTTTTAAGAAAAGCGAATTCTTCCCTGCGACTATATTACTTTACAATACAGAACGCAGACTAAAACCGCGCCTTATGAGATTCGCGGAGGGCAACATACCGTATAAATGGTTGAAAAACAGATGTCCACATCAGTTGAAGATATTTAAGACCGTCCTTAAACATTAATCCTATAGTTTACCTCTAACATATACTACACTGTGTACACTACATCGTTGATACTATCATGCGAAGTCTAGCGTTAATGAAGATTGTTAATGCATACAATTTTTAATTTTTTTCATATTAGTTTATTTGAATCCACATATTCTGCCACGAACGATACATAATTTTATTCTCTTTACAAAGGTACGTCAATCCTTTTCTGAATAGAGCGAACTAGGGTTTTCTTTAATGTTGTAGAATGACATTTGACACAAGATCAACTTTTCAAATTCACATCTGTTAATTCTCGGCTCGTTCTGTTAACTGCGGGTTTTTAGTTCTCGCTGCGCCGCATCCAAGAAACCCTAAGATCAGATGTCGTGTTTTCAACGGCTTTTCTATCTTTTCTCTTCTCGTCAGAATCAAATAGCAAAGGCAATTTCTTTTTATAAATATCCTCCAGCACGGACAAGAGCTCGTCAACTGTTCGTCGAGCTCTGCCTGATGCGGCCTGTCGTTAATCTCCGGGTGATTCGTACACAGTATTCTCAGATAAAGTTGACACTGAACTTGCTGGTAGGTCTAGCACTGATAAATTAAAACCGACTTATCACAGTCTTCACTGGGTTTAGTAAGGTGGCTTTCCGTAGGCGCTACACTCCGTTCAGGTGGGTCGAGAGCTTCGTCTTGAGAAAGTGTTTTAATGTATGACTCTCGCTTTTGTGGTGGCTTTCTATTGGCTTAGATTTTGGTTTGAACTCAACAACTGACGGTTAAACTGATTTCAGTTGACGCTTCCCCAATGGACGACAGAAGTCGCTAATGTTGAAATGCGTTGAGCATAAAGGGCTGATCCTGGCAACTTGGTAATAGAAAATTCAGTCGTAAAACAGTTCTTTTAAGAATACTGTAGCTATAATTTATTTTAACTTACTGTAAAGTTTGGCCCGATGTCTCGTCTATTCCGCAAGGCAAATTGTTTTAGTTACTACTGCTGCTCTTCTGGTACATTTGTTTTAAGATATTTTCGGCCTTCCCCCTACTATTATAGCATTCCTCAATGCCACTTACACGAGGAACACAACAATAGGGTACTTGTAACGAAACACTCAATGTGAACGTCAAATTAGCAAAAACAAAACAAGGCAATCTCACTACGGCCTTATGACAGTTGCCCGACGACTGATTAAAGATGGCGGACGGCATGTTTTTCGCACTTGTTCGCCCCTAGATGGCGTAATTTGGTAACGTCTCTATTCCATACCCATGTAAGAGTTTATGCCATAATCCTTTTGGCCAGACCAAGTCAAATGCCTTTTTAAAATCTATGAAGGCGCAGTAGAGTTTCTTCGTTTTCGAATGTCCTGACAACGTGGCTTCTGTCGCGGTCCTCAGAACAAAGGCATTATCAATTGTACTAGTCTTTTCACTAAAACCAGTTTGCTCCTTAATTAGCAGGGAGTCGATCTTGCACCACTGGTTCAGTCTTTCGTACAGTATTCGGTTGAACATTTTACCCAGGGTGGATAGGATTGAAAATCCTCGGTAGTTACTTGGGTTATTAGCATCACCGGATTTGAAGACGGGCACTAGGATGCCATGAGCCCATAAACTAGGATAAACGCCCAGTCTCCAAATTAAGTTAAACGCAAGGTAGAGAGCTTCCTCTGCGGCTGAGGTATTCGCCTAGGGCACCGTCCTTACCATGGGCTTTGTTGATAGGTACTTTCTTAATAGCATTACTAACTTCTTCCGGGGAGATAGGGTTATTCAAGATTTCATTCTGACAAGCTAGATTAGGTGCCAACGTAAAAAAATTCATAATTTTACTGTTTGAAATTATAGATGTGTCATAGGCGGTGATAGGGATGACCAATCAACTCAGACGTTCGCGGTAAACGACTCGACTCGACTACGGGATTTTGCAAGTCAACTCGATCGACTTGGGGTCTAACTTCAAATATATAGCCGACTCACTCGAGTCGTTGACATCACTAGGCAGTGATTCGTCTTTGTAAAGGCTCCCCAGGGCGTTTGACAACGATAATTCTCAATGTACCTTCATCGTGCATTTATTAATGTAGGCGATACACAACGATACACGACAGAATCACAATAACATAACCAGAAGAAAAGGGGGAAAAAGCGCTACTGACGACGAGCTTGCTTCTCCGGTGCCCTAAAAAACGTAAACCACAAAAATTCAGTATAATATACATAAACAAAATTAACCGCAAATTAAAGTTAATTAATACCCAGACATAAATTTAAACACGATCATTGCAGTAAAATAACTTACCCTAAAGTGAGCTAAAATTAAAATTAAAAAACTAAAAACTAAAATTAAATTCTATAATATTAGTACTTAATATAACTTATAATAATAGTAATAATAATGATAATACTAATACTACTACTAATAATAATAAGCAATCCTATTATCCTTTACTGCAGACTCATTTTTAAATATTCAGTCTATGCAAAAAACTAGGTTTACCCATCAGTGGCCCCGCCTTTTCTTTTCGTGATAATCGACTGAATTTTCTGCCATTCGCGGTCCAGTTCAGCTTTCTCCGTTTTCTCCGTCTTGGCTCCCAGACGGCGTGTCTTGCGACCGTCTGCCATCTTGAGACCGTACTGAAAGGCAGCTTTTGGCAGGGCTTCTTTCTTGTNAGTTACATATATACAACAATCTACATTTAGTTTCTCCGAGGGGGAGAAAAGACCGTTTTTCGACGTCTTCAACCGCTAATAATGTATCATATGTAATAAAAGTAAATAAGTTACCAAGTCCATTTTAGTGTAATCGACATCCTCATCGGAATCCTCAATAGCGTCGTGCATTTCATCGAAGCCCGGGTAGCATTCAGCGTATCCTTCAGGCTGCGAGCTGAGTTTGTTCATCAGGGCACTGGATTCTTCCTGCTTCTTAGCCGCTCCCGGTTTCAGCAGGGCGCCCAGGGTGCGTTCGGCTTCAGCCATAACATCGCTCTTCTCCTTATCGTAATCGCGGTAGCGGTCGCGTTCCTTCTTCTCCTTCTTCTCGTCGAAATAGCCGCGCTTGTCCTCCTTCCTGTCACGGTCGCGCTGGCGGGACTTGTTGGCGTAGCGAGACTCGCTCGCCTGATAGTCGCCGATGTTTCCGTAGATGCTGTCCTCGCCTGCCGGCTTCTAAACATGGTAAACTGGAAATTACCAAACTGCCAGTTTTCTTCTACGAATCCTAACCCCTTTGATTCATACCATACGTTAAATACCATATTTACGTTTCCTTCAGAAATCTTCTCTGTTTTCAATTAGACTAAACAAGTTAGCTCTTTAGTATAATGTTATGTCACATGAAGTACACGACAAACAGCCACTATAGAAAAAGATTCTACAAAGAGGCCGTAACTAACTAAATAAAAAACTGCAGGTTGTCACCATATTATTGGTACTTGCAAGCCATTTATTATTATTAATGATTGTCAATTTAATCCGACGATCAGTTAATAAGAAGTTTAATATTATTAAAATTAATAGATAACAGCACTTTATTAGCTGATGAATTAACCGGCAACGTAGAGATGAAACGTTGTTTTGAAAATCTTGGATATAAATTTTACGTACATCATACCATTAGAAGCTAATTCCTCTGTATAGTAATACTACAACAGCATAACACAAAAACTGAGGGTTCGTAACCTACTAAATACGCGACAAATGGAAACCTTAAGAATGGATTTGGGCTGCTCCACAACTTCCTTATTCTCTTTGGCCTTCTTGATCTTCTTGGTTTGTTTACCGCCGTGACGTAGGTAGGAAAGAATCTGCGTCAACTTGTTGATGACGATGTCATTAGTTGACAGCGTGGCCTGCGTATCTACTGCCGGGCAGTCGGCCTTACTTCGGAGGACTGTCGTCGGGATATCAGCTTCAGCCGCCTCGTCCTCCAGCTCGATGTGATAAGCCATGCGTCCGGGCAGAAATAACTCGTTGCACTGCGGTGGAGCTGACTTGAACACTGCCCTGTAATCAAGTGAATTGCAAACTTTCTATTTAACTTAAACACCATATCACCATATCTGATTCACTAGTTATAGATCTACTTTACAGTAAGAATAAATCTGAAGCAAGCGTATGATCTGAATTGAAAACCTGTAGACGTTTTTTCCAATAATGGTTTTAAACTGAATGTCATCGTCGCCATCTTTTCTCGACGGCTTCTCCTCTTGCTTGATGGGCACATCGGCCACCTCTTCCATTTCCTCCTCTTTTTCCAGCTCTTGATTCTCCAGTTCACTTCGGACCTTCTTCAGCAGAGCGTAGTCCAGACCTTTGACCAAGTGAGTGTGCTCCATGTCACCACCCAGAAATTTCGACTCCTCAATCATCTGCTTTCGTCTTTCCGCTGCGTCCATCGTCCTGCAACATGTTCAAATTATCCGTGAGTATGAGCAGGAAACATTAGTACGTGATGAACAGAAACTAGTTACGTCTTCATGTCGGGGGCTACCGCGCGGTACGCCCCCAGTGTCGAAAGGGCGTCGGGGGCCGAATCTGTCGAGCCGTCTCTTCTCTCTTTAGCACGGTCTCGATACTTCTTGGCCAGTTCCGCCATGATTTCTTCCTCCTCGCTCTTGACCCGAGCGTGTACACTAAAAAAAAAACGTTTTTTAAGCTGCTAATGTACTTAACGTATTAGAACGTACACTTTCTTGGACTTTTTATCATCACGGTTTGCGAACCCATGCTTCTTGTGGCTGTTGTCCCCGCGGACGGACCCGAGCGATGGAGTGCGGAAGGAGGAAGAACTGTTGTTTCCTCCGGCACGTGGGGTCTGAAGTAGCTTGCGAAAATCGTCATTTGTCAGTCGCTGCGACCTAGTTGCAAAAATATACAACAACACTGCATATTTCACGTTATCAGTTGTGTATTCAGTCTCAACTTACGCATCGCCTCCAGGTTCTCCATATCCATCTAAAGAAAAAGCAGGGCATTAAACACCAGCAAAACTAGCCAGATATAGAAATATGATGGTGGAAATTTGCAAAAACACTTACGATCAGCCATTTCTTTCTTTCTTTATTCCAAAAATTATTAGCGCTGTTGCAAAATTGATTTCCGAGTCGGTTCACCAGTTCACGGCTGAGGGAGACCAAACATTGCGTGTCCAACGCCATCTAGTGATACCCAAAACTAACATAGTGATGCTTGCTAATAATTAGTTTTTAATTTGTTTAATCTACTGAAGGACGATTTGATGTGCTAGTTTTGTAAGTAATCGGTTATACCACGAGTATTCGGTTGCCGGATCGATTATTATTAGTAATCGATTACTGACTTGACACCTCGGAACGACCAAATTCGAATCTCTTCTCAGCTCGGAACGTCTCTAGATCTCAGTTACCGAGTTCCTCAATGTTATTTCTTTCACGTCTGACGTTACAAAGAAGGCAAGTAAATTCGAGTTTAACTTCATTGAATTTGATTTGAAAGAAGCGCCCGCAATGATAAACCATATGGTGACATAGCGTCGTGTGCACATTATACTTCCTTATTGCAGAAATCACTGACTATTTGTTTACAGTCGTATTTCTTTTCACGTTTCTTGTTAAGAGTTGTACATTAGGGTTTATAACATTAGTGACATTTGCACCGCGTTTTTTCTAAGTGCTAATTGCGTTATTTGAAATTCTTCATTCAAATTTACCTAGTATAGAAGAAATCTGTATCGTTATAGCCAGACCGTCGCAGCTGTTAACGTGTAAAGAACGCCGTTCAGGAACCCAAGTATCACCAACGTTGCAAAGCCCGTAACGAGACGTAGCTTTTCTTTTAAACAGCAGCTACTTTCAGTCTACCATGGAGGACCACCTCAATGTAATTCAAGATGGATCTGTCTACGAAGCACAAGGTGAGGCGGCCTTACCGAGCCTGACCGATGACACCATTAGTGGGCCAGAAAATACCATCCAGTCTCTCAGTGCGCCAATGAATGGTGAATATAGTCTGTTTTCGGTGCTTTAGCAACACTGTATTGAGGATTCATTCACCTTTTTTGTTGTTGCAGACATGGCCTTCGTCCAGCACGTTTTTGGTCGGTGCGACCCGGATTCCGCAGGTCGGGTCCCTGCGGCCAGCCTGAAGGATTTCTTGTGGGGTCTCGATGGACATGCCGTCTCGAACGAGTCAGTTTTGAAGTTTAACCGGATAATTTTTTTTAAAAATTTTGATTCTTATTTTATTTATTATCTATCTATTTCTTTGGGATTTTGTTCGAGCAAAGTACTGAAATGACTGCTTTAACATTTTAAGCAGAACCAGTGACATCGAAGTTCTCTTCCTGAGCCGTCTAATGGAGCTGCTGGACCCTGAGGGTGCGAATCCCTTAATCGATATTGATACGTTCCATGCTGCAGTACTTGAGTGTACCCGTCTGCTGGTTGGTCCTTTCAGATGGCCATAATGTAGTTAACGATACTTCACAGACCGTTCCTTAAAAAAGCAATTATCATTATTCTAATAGAATAGACGATATTAATTCCTAAATCAGATATTCGAATTTGATTGAACGGTTATTATATATTAATTATTCATTTAATACTATACGCAGCTTTCGTATTGTTGCAATCGTATCGTGGTATTTGTTTATTTGACATACATTTTGACATATTGGTGATGTTGATTCCAGATAGATAACATTTTCTGTCATTTTTTTTAGCCAAGAGAATTGCCTGTAGTGGAAGATTCACCCGTCAACGCTGGAGGACCATCCGCACCAATCTGTATGCCATTTTAATATCTATCTATCCATCTATCTACCTACCTACCTATCTATCGATCTATATATCTGTTTATCTATGTATCTATCTACCTATCTGTCTGTCTATCTACCTGTTTGTCTGCCTATCTATCTGTCTATCCATCTATCTACAAATGTATGTGTCCCTCTTTATCTATCTATCTATCTGTCTATCTATCTGTTTGTCTATCTTGAATAGTTGTACTGTTTTCTCCAGGCGATACCAGTTGCGCTGAAAGGTCGTCGCCAGCTCTCAGCCAGTCTCACCAGTCGTAAGTATCAATCACTACCACTATCAAGCTATTCAATGGATTTTAAATATTCAGTTTTATTATTTTACTATTTCTGGGTTATTTTCTTATCTTTCATGATTTTTTCCATATCTCTGTTTTCCAAGACGCTTCAGCCCGCACAACGTCGGAGAGCTTTACAACCAGTGGCGCATTTTCCATGCGAGAAATGAAGAGCTTATCGAGGAGTGCGTAGCCCTGGAAGAGAAGCTGGCACAACTGGAGGCTGAGAAGGACGCACTTCTGAAGAAGCTCAGCGAGTGAGTATCTTCTTCGTCCGCGCCTTTCCCTTTTTTTAAAAATATATCTTTCCCCTCCTGATACCTGGCTTCGTATTTGCCCTGAGGCGATGTGAATTCTAGACAGAACAAAAGCGGCTGTGTAATTAATTCTTATGCAATTAATCAATATTAATACTGAATTTAGTTGATCATTGTTATTTTTATTCAGAGTCAGCAGCAAGGAGGCTATAAATCTGTCGATGAAAGAACACATCGACCATCTAGAAGAACAGAACGCGACTCTACGCGCGGAAGTTACCCGCCTGCAGGAGAACCACAGGTCTCTGCTGCAGCGCCAGGGAGAAGCGCTGGACGACATGCGTGCTGCCTTTGACCAGCTGACGGCCGAAAAGAATATCCTGGAACGAGAAACCGCGGCTGAAATCCAGTCGGCCGTAAGAAACTTGACCGTTCGAGCTTCTCAAATCATCTTGGGCTTCGACGTCCTCGTCCAGCGAATGACGGAAACAGTCGGACACGTGTTGACCAAACTGGAACTCGCAGATGAAAAGCTGTTCGATCTGCGTCGACTTCTCAACCGACGTCAGGTAAACTAAAAGAGACATTACAGTTCGCTTGTTGTTTTTCGCTAAACCGCCCTTGCTGCATCACCTCGCTTTCTGTCCACGGGCTGTGATTGGTCGCTTTTATCCTGTGGCTTCTTTTGCATGTTTCTCCCGCTTTTCGTAGCAGGAGAGAGCTGAACTGAAAGACATCAGCTTGTCTGCTGACCTGGCCCGTGCTTCCTCAGCCTTCCTGCCTGCCGAGTTGTAACTCGAGTTTCCTATCTTATTATTATCAGTTATAACTTAACTCATTTTTTTAAACTTAATTTTGCAGCCTTTTCACGCCGGATGACTCCCTGCGCTCTGGTGAGTTTACACAAGGAAGCTACTGTGTTGAACTTAAGACTGTCTAAGTATATTTACGTTAATAAAAATTAATAAAAAATACGTATATTATGTATGCAAGTTTATACTATTTATTACAGCTATGTTAGTAAGTACTTAATTTTTAATTATTAATATTTATGATTGTGTTGTTTATTTATGACTGCGTCTGTTATTTGCGTTGATGACGGTGTTTACGTTCATGTAGCCATTTTATTTTATGGTGGTATTTACGAATATATTGATATTTACGCTTATTTGCAGTTACGTTAATTTATTCGATTATTATACTATTTACGATTTTAATTTATGCTACTTATTACAATTATATAATTATTTAGACGTTTGCGTTAGTATTGAGATTATATTGGTATACACAAAATATTTAACTCTGCTTGTGATCGTCAGGTGGACGCGAATACGAATACGGTGACGAGGGATCCGTCCGACGCTACGTCTCGACCGCATTCAGCGATAACGGCCGGAACACCGAGCCAGAGGTGATTTACCATTGCTGCATTGTAGATTTAAAAAAAAATATAACGGCTGTGCTACTCGGCAGTTAGCCGAAGGTCAATTAGAGTGTCTGTGGTCGTCATAGTATCAGGATAACCGAACTCTTAATACAGAAGAAAAACAAACTAGAAATTTATCAATTCAGCATAATTTTACTATAATTCAGTACTTGCTTCTGTTGAATGCACTCTTGATATTAGACTTGTAAATAAATTAGTTACTTATATCGTGTTGCAGGTAAATGACTCTGCGCCCACCGAGGGTGTTGCCGGCAACAACTGGATTGACAAAGGACTGGCGCTTCCGTGGCTCTTTCTCCGTCTTCTGCTGATCATTACTGGCACTTTGATGGCGACTCTCTTGGCTTTGCCCTTGATCTACTTTGCCCTGTTTGCCCTGTGCCGGTTCTCGCAGCTTCTGCTGATTCTTTCAGCTGCAGTCGCGCTCCACGTCAACTTGATTTTCCCCAATGTGGGCTGCCGTTTGGAAGATGTCTTTGAGCTTTACGTGGATCCGCTCTTGGGCGTCCGCTACCATAATCACCCGCCGCCCGTTTAAAAAAGAGGGTCGAGAAGAAGACAAGCCAAATTGCAGTACAACATGGGACAGTGTCTAGGAACCACACAGTGAGTCAAAAATTACTCTAGTTTCTCATTCGACGTTTTCCAGAATATAATTTCCCGTGGTGTGTGTTAAAGGCGACACCAAGAAGTGATAAATTGGCTGTACGTATAACCTTTAAGTTCCCGGTGAAGGACCCATAACACTGAGTAATACAGAAATGTCTTGTTTTGGCAGCTCAGTGATTGGTGAACAATTTAGCCAGTGGTACTTAATCTACTCAAGTAATAGATGGATCCGAGAAGACGCGCTGGTTCAGGGCTGATGATTCCCATTCATTCTTTTTTATTTAGAAAACAGCACGATCCAGTGTATCATTTCAGTTTCGGTTGGCTTGGGTCCCTGTTTGACGTGAGAGACCTCCATACACCATGTACTGCAGTTTACTCATCAATCCCTATCACTACCTGTGATATATTTGAGTTGATGATTATAGATGTATCATTCTTTTATGTTATACAGATTTACAGATTACGTATCGATCTGCATAATTGTACATATTATGCAAGTCAATGTATGGAAATATATTATGTGTTATTCTTCAGTATTGCGGATATTCATACTGCTAGTAGTGATGAGCTAACTGGGCCCGAGTCGCTAAGATCAGTGAACGATGCTTTTAGCCACTTTGATCAAGTACAGGTTCCGTATTTATTTAAGGGCCCCACGAACCGCAAGCGCCTTTAGTACCGTGTCATTCAGCTGCTGTCAGTTGCATCCAGTTTCGGTCTCTCGAGGGTGAAATGGTTAACATCTGCTGAAAATTAGAAATTGAATTATGTAAATCAGAGCACATTTTGACCAAAAGAATAATCGATACTTTCACACCGATCCCCTCGACGAATAAATTAGATATATACTGGAGAGAACCTCACTGTAACCAAAACTGTATTGCCGTACGAAAAACCATTTTGCAAGAAAAATGGGCCAATGAGAATTCAGCTTTCTTTTTAATTAAAAAAAAATTTGGATTGCCAACAGCATTTACACCCGAACCGAACAACCAAGCAACGCAAACGCTTCTAGCACTTCTTAATGTTAATGTAGAAATTCAGAGGAGGCTAAAAAAGAAACAAGACCGAATGGGGGGGGCGGGGGGAGTCTGATATGTGCCCTCTGGGCTTTTTAGTTTCCAATCTGAATGACCAAGAGGAAAGTATTTAGAGAAGAGTTTTAGGCTTCGTATGACGCAATTTACAGTCCCTACTCTACAAGACAGGAATACGAACAAACCCCAAAGAGGCGAGGGAGGGAAAATGCTGAAGGGAACACTCGAGACAAGAGAACAAGAAAAGGCCTCTGAACTATCTTGTCTTGTCGCAGGTCTAATCAACGCGAAATAATTTCCTTGTCATCCTTTTTTTCTTTCTGATAAAGCAATCACAAGCAGTTTCTGCAGACAGACGTTGAATATCCGGAACGCAAAAGCCGGAAAAAATCGGGCTTATTTCTCGTTCGTTTGCGAGGCCACGCTCCGTCGTGGAATCTCTGGTGTTCCCTGTTAATTAAAAACAAAAAATTTAATATTAAATACAACCAATGGAAATTCGAAAAATAACTAAAAAATTGAACTAATTATTCCGACATACTTCTTTGCAACAAAATATTAATATATTTTTTTAAAAATTGTGATTCTGAAGATTCACGGCCCTTCTGTTGAGCTCTGGTTTACCATAATGTAATATAATATTATTTCAAATCGATATTATTAAGTCATGCTATTGTTAAGTAATATTCAATTGAAATAAACTATGATTCTTACGCGTCAATGAATTTCCAACTGCTGAAATTGCTTCTTACGGCATTATTCCTAAAGTATCCATTCAAGGGGGAGAGAGGGGGGAGGGGAAATAACATATTCATTAAAACTGCACGTGAATATTAACATTTATAAAATTTCCCATACGCTAACAAAAGTTAACTTAATTAGCATTTCATAATAAAAGAACCGAGAGTTGATTTTAATATTAAGGAATTATTACCCAGTCGCCGTTGAGTGCAACAGCGTCGTTATCCGACCATCGGGAGTCCTCAGTCGCTCCTGTTTTCTTCCCGTTGGCAGGTAGTGTTGCATAGCGACGTTCCGTCCTGCTGAAAGTGCCACTATCTGCAGAATTGCGCCTAAATCCCACAAAGTTAAAAAAAAATTAAAGTTACAACATAATAGAATTAACATCATAGGAGGGCTTTGATCTTCATACAGTTTGCAATCAAACCAATTCGCTAATTAATTATTCTCAATTATCGCTAAGACTAATTAATATAACTGATTGTAATTAGATCATGGTTTTAATTTTTAACAGATATTAAAAATATAAATAGAACAGAGAATGGAAATATAGAAAAAACTATAATAAATAATAACAAAAATTATTTTGGAATTATTCGTATCATGGTTTATAATAATAATAATAATAATAATAATAATCAATAATAATAATGGCCCAGTTACCTGGAACTCAGGTAGGTAATTTGATTGCGCGGTAGGCGAAAG
>JAIQCU010001407.1:0-21140 GCA_022114935.1 Leptestheria dahalacensis
GACGTACGTACCCACTACCTACGTAATCTACCTAATGTTCAGTTATATTTACGTATCTATGCTACCGAACTATCTATCTATCTATGTCTCTGTCTATCTATCTGTCTATCTATCTATCTGTCTATGTCTCTGTCTATCTATCTATCTATCTATCAATCTATCTGTCTATCTATCTGTCTATCTATCTATCTGTCTATCTATCTATCTATCTGTCTATCTATCTGTCTATCTGTCTATATATCTAAGTATCTATCTATCTGTACAATTTCCTAGCTACATACCTACCTACCTGATACCTGTTTATCAGTCCGCAAGCGATTGCTAAAAACTGTCAATCTTACCGCTCGGTTTCTAAGGGAGCTTGTCAATGAAGACGCGCGGCGTGAAAATTGCAACTTTCAATCCGCAGTCGTGGGAAAAGTTACTAGTCGACTCTTAATACGTACTTAAATATCGATAAATTTACTTGATTAGTTACACAATCATGTCACTTAATGAACTGTAATTAAATACGAGAAATATATCAATTTAGAAAAAAACTTACACATCAAGTTTACTTCTGAATGTTAACAGTCTCTTCGGGGTACAGTTATCCCGTCATTAACACTATTAAAAAATCAACAGTTGCTTTTCCTCGAGCGAATGTTTGATTTAATTTCTCTTTTAACCGAAAAGTTGGAAAAAAACGGAAATGAAAAACGTTCCGCGTCCTTGATCACGTGGTGTGCGATGGAACTGTCAGAAAAGCCGCATGTGATTCCCGTTAGATTGTCTCGTGAAGAGCCGAACCCCTTAAAGAAAAACACCACTGTTGGTCAAGAGACAGCAATTAACGCGGAATGCTCGGCTGTGCTTGTTGATTGCCTCATTACGGTTCTTTCACAGCAGTTCAGGTTCAGGGTCCGGCTGCTGTTGCTACAGAGATTCTTGCAGGAATCCTAAAAGAGCTATAACAAGAATCAGTTAAGATTCATTCCCTTAAAATCCAATTAACAATTTCAGAATCGATTAATAAACAACAGACAGATAGATTGGTAGACAAGATTCATAGATACGAAAATAGATAGACAAAGAGAAAGATATATGGATAGAGTAGACATAGATATACACAGATAATCGATAGACACATTGGCAGATTTGATAAGTGGATATAAATAGATAGACAAAGAGACAGATAGTTACTCAGAAAAACAGATTTATCAGTATAGTAAACAGATCTATACAAATAGTTTATCGACAAGTTTTAATGTTTATGTCATTTTAGGGTTATTTGAGATCACCGAGGAACCTTGCAAACCTTTTGAAATTCTGCGTCTACTTCACTCCAAAGTACTGGTCGTCGATGAAGTTGCCGTCGAACTTGAGATCTCGGATCGACACACTACAACTCCCAGCATCTTCTGTCTTTCCAGCTGCTTCGTTCGCAGGACTCGACGCGCTGCGGGGAGCGAAATACTGCTCGTCAATGAAGTTCGCATCGCTCGTGTCGTAACTGCTGGCTGATACATTTGCAGTACAACTTTGATTGGAATCTCTAATCAGGTATGAGCCAAAGTAATAGTCGTCTATGAAATTAAGATTGGAAACTGTTCGAGGGTTCCCGTCCTCTGGTCGGGGATGAGACTCGCTTGTTTCCCCGCTAGACATGCAATGAGCAGCTGAAGCAGTAAAACTTCTGTTAAAATACCGAATTCCAAACAATTTCCATTGTATTCTTAACATCTTTTCAAACCATTAAACAAACTTAACTGGAAAACACAAGTCAAATTTGAAAATTCGTCTGCTATAAAGAAGACATTGATGCGCAGCGCGTTCTTCATTTGTTTTTCTGGCGCCAATTTTAAATCTCTACTTTCAAAGGCTCCGTGAATACGAACAAGCGCTACTTAACTATTGAACTGAACTAGTATCAGTAATTCATTTTTTGATTCTTATTGAAATCCGGCAAAACCTGTTTAAGACAAAAGCAAAAAACCTCGATGAATTTGTCAACAGACTTTAATCTTGTATGCGAAAAATTGCCAACATTTCAAATTAAGCATTACTAGTTTACCAATAAGAATATTTTAACGGTGATGACACAGGAATACGACTGAAACTGGCTGTATCACGACTTCGTGTATTTTGCTTGTAGAAACATAACAACCCGACAAAAACATGTACCGCAAAATATCTCAGTCGCAACGCAGATACCGAAACAATAACGCCATGGATAAAAGGGATATGGTTTCCCTTGTTCATAAGCATAATAATCTTCTCTATCGGCTCCACGTGCATGTGCCCCGGTATCTTCCAGACTCGCAAAGTTAAAAAAAATGTGACGGTCGGTGAATCTGGTGGTGAGACTCTTTCGGTTTGGCCAGCTGGAGTTCATACTTTATATCGGGTGAATCCGGTCGACAAAGCGCGAGTACAGTCAAATGGGGTGGGCCACTTCGGTTAGATACATCCTGGAACGTGAGGATATCGTTGGGCATTTGTGGCGGTCCGGCAACGAGTCCCAAAACGAGGAGATGAGGACCAATCCGTAATATTGGCTGCAGTCCCCGAAGTCCAGGTTGACAATGGCCGTCATGTAAGCGGTGATATTGTGATCGAAGATGATTCTCCGGAATCGATTCAGCAGCGTCAGGTCGATCTTGTCATACATTTGATCGAAACGCGATTCGAGCATGACGTTGCATTCACCGTCACTGGTCTCCCAGACGTTCTGCAGATGCGCGACAACGACTCGTGCGCGTTGTCGTAAGCCTTGGAAATAAAGACAATGACAGAAGTCAGTTATTAAATCCCTTTTAAAAAATTACATAGGGTAATAACATAATATTAAATCAAGTATAAAACTAATGGCAATTATCACATGAATAGTACACTTTCAGAATTACTACATTACGAAGTTCAACAATGATGCCAATATAACACATTTTCCTAAATATATGTAAAAGCACTTGAAGAATTGGGCGAAAGGTAAATAGCATAAAAACTAAAAAGACCAATGAATTATTGCTGTCTATCTACCTGTATGTCGCCTACCTATCGATCTACCTGTTTGTCTGTCTGTCTGTCAACTATCTATCAATCAATCAACCTGCCTGTCAATCTATCCATCCAGATTAAATCAAGCAATGAAATCATAGAACGAAAACTGCAATACTACAAATGCAATAATTTCAGCATTACATCGAACTACAGAATAAAATGACTTGATTAAGAAGTATTTCGATTTATCTAGAAATTTAGCTACGTGTGTATATATCTATGTACATATTTTCAATGACAGCATACTCGAGTTAAGCTTATAGAGTTGACTACAATAAGAATAGGACGGTTTATTACACCTGTTCTATCAGTCCTAGATCCTCCCTCTGATTCGGCGTCGACTTGACCGAATATGCCTCTGCTGAACCGTTTCAGGACCAAAGTCAACAGCTTCGTGTCGGTGTTTGTACAAGAGAGGAGGGAACGGGATCGGCGCAAAGCGTCGCCACTCGAGCCAGTGAACCGTCATCGTGTATATTGTCACAGCTGCTTCGGGTGCAATCTACGGACGCGTCCTGCAGGTAGGTTATGCTGCCTCTCCTGCTCTTCGCCTTGAGGTAGAGGCGAGTCAGACGGCCCAGGTTCTTCTCGCAGACTGTTTTTATCAGAGGTGTGGCCACGAGTCTGATTCATTCCTGGTTGTACAGGGCGGAGTTGGTCCACCGACCGGCTGCCATCTTGACGTAGCGCAGAACCATATTTCGATGAGGATTGGCAGCAGCGGCATCTGTACACGAACCAATAGGAACGCGCGTTTATTTCGACTCAAATTGAAATGGAATATAAAAAAAGGGATTGGGTCATCAGACCGGGATTTTTCTTTTTCGAGTCAGATTGGCGTTTTCTCCGCGGATTGCATACCGCGAAAAACGGCGGTGGCGAATCTCGCGGACCGTCCCACACTAACGGACGGTTTCATGACCCCTGTGCCATTCATCACGCTTTGATACCATTAGAGGTTCCATTATAATTAAGATTATATTATAATATATATTTATGTAACAGAGGAAAAAAATATTACCCTCCAGGGGATATTGGTCTTCCAGCATCTTCAGTTCTTCACTCCGACAAGTGCTGCAGGATGGTTACCGCCTTCTTCTGCTTGATCCCTCCGGGCATCATGTCGAGGATATCGTGCATGGCCTCCCTCAACTCCAGCTCGATACGCGACTCGACGCGCTATTTCGTCACCATCTGGGTCACGCCTTTCGAGTGTCGGCCTTCATACTGCCTGGCCAACAGGTTAACCAGCCACCGCTCGAGCAGCGGCGCGATTCCGCGCAGGAAAAACAGCCATACTCTCTAAATCGGGAGCCCAGAATCCGGAAGCGGGGACCAGTACAATATTCACCTGAAGTCCAACTTCGACCCAATCCAATGTCGTCTGCTGAAAAAACTTGGTCGCCTTCTACGATCTATGCAGGTACCTCTTCCTCCCCCGGCTTGGGCGGACTGTGTTCAGCGCACTGAGGATGTACGTCTTGAGCAGCTTTTAGGTAGGAAGACCGTCACTTTGACCGGCTATTAGCATGAAAATTAGTTACCAAATTAATCAACACACAAAGAAATGGTTTAAACGACAAGCAGAATATAATAAGACGATTTCTTCAATATCACTAAAACACGTTTATGAAATTGTGAAATTCCAGTTAAAATTCAATCTGGAAAAAGTCGTAAAATACTAGTTTGTGATCCGATTTTTTCCAAATAATAGTTCAGAAGTACAAGACGTCTTATTCACGAAATGAGCAGCTTAGTGTTACAAAATTTATTTTTAACGTTGTTGAATATATACGTCTAAAAAGGGTTAAAATTCGATATCGAAAAACTCGTTAAGTAATTCAGTCAACAAACTATTCATTAAATAAACATATTACGTAAAAAAATACTCGGTAATAAATTATGGGCTACTAGCGTAAAACACAACTGACAGGACAGTTTTGCGTATTTAAAATATAGCCCTTCAATTTAATCTTAGGCCGTTTCAGCCGCCAATCGCTATCGTTTCCACGATTGGCGAATATCTTCGACCTGTAAATCCACTCACCTACCAAGTAATTCAGAAAATATTCAGATTACCAAATACTGAAATACTAAATTAGATAACTAGACAATCCTAGACAATTTAATTATTCAAAATAATGAAAATTAACCAACACTAAATCAGCAAAGAAAACTAGATAACAAAATAATATTAAAAATTTAAAAATAAGATATAATTTAATAAATTAAATAGGTATGTTTCAAATTAAGCCAAAGTAATTAAAAATTACCAAGATAAACAGACGAATTTTGGTTGGATAATGTAGAGATACGGAATGGCGATGAGGTACTTGGTGTGAGTGGGCTGGAGAACGACGTTCTTGTTAATGTCGTTAAAGTCGTTCCGGTCCTCGTTCCACCCATCGAAATCAGTGACCAGCGGCTCAAACTTGCGGCTTTCGTGGACGACCACGTTGAGGGCTTAAGCTGTGAAGAAGGATTCAAGATCGAACAGAAGTACTTGCCGTCCTTCCGTCAGCAGCTGATTGGCCTATCTTGATAATGTAATCAATTAAATATCTCTTTTAATCATTTACAGAATTCAATAATACTGAAACAATTAAGTGTTGTTATGTTTAATATTCAATACCTATAGCGAGACGACAGCTGCGGGATGGTTAGATTCCATTTCCGATATGTGGGTCCATTGACGTGCCGGGTGTTGACGAGGGGTTTGCCGTCGTAAAACCACTCCCGTGATCTACCCATCGTCAGATTTGAGTTCCATACAAAACGCCTCTACCAGCTCGACGTCAAGGATGTTGTCGACATAGTCGAGTGGCGGTTCCTCGTTATCGGATGGCAGAAAGCTAGCGCATCTGACGTTCAACGACTGTCACATAAAGCCATCACAACTAGAGCCCGAGCGATCGGCCAGCGCTGGCGCAGGGAGTTACGGGAGGGACGAAAAGCGGAGGGAGCAACATGTGGCTTTGTCCCCAGAACCTGCATGACAGCAAAACTTTGTTAACAAATTGACAGCTTAAAAAAAGCGAACAACGAACTTCTTGCCTTTAGTTACTTTCGCATTTTTAACCTACCAGATAATTAACGCAAATACGATTAAATTATTTTCTTAATACCTCAATGTTCCTCGAGATCTGAGGCAGTTTGAAACCGGAAATCGGAATGTCGGGAAGCAACGAAGCAACGTTGCCATTCATTCAAATCATATAATTTTAAAGTATTATATACATACTGTATATTTAATTAAAAGTTGTCATTAAGTAAGATTTTTTTAGTTTTGTTGGAGCGCGCTGAAGATTTACTTTATTTAGATATTATGTACTGTACTATTATTTTTTATTTGAAATAAAATATTTAGTTAATAAATAACTCATAGTATTGCAAGCTAATTTTATTTAGATTCTTATAATTATATAGAGTTCGAAATTCACAATTTATTTAAATTAAGATTTAAACTTATTGTAATACTGGATTATTATAAAATAGTTTGCAAGTTATAAAACACGGGTAAACCAATAAAAGCATGGAATATGAAATAGTTATTTAACACCGACATGAAAAAATTGGAAAACGAAATTTAATTCAGCTTTTTCATATACTTCGTTAGCAGGCATAATTGAAATTAAAATGGCGCGGGAAAATTCAAACCTTGCCGATTTTTATCTTTTGCCACCAGAGTTCACTGCTACATTGCCTAGAGCCACACACTGCCAAATGTCAACAAACCTCAAATCCATTTTCAAGCCCATTTCAGCCCATTTTAATTTTAAACATTGAGCGGTTTATCTTAAAAAGCAAATTAACATAACTGTTTAGTTTATTTTAGCTCAAAACTACATTAATAGATAAAGGTTCGATTAATTTGCAACTTTGGAATGGATTCCAATAATACAAGCACCACCCAACATAATCACAAATTTGACGACGAATTTGACGACTTGAGGAAGAAATTTCACGCGGGTGTCCTCGTCACTAAACTTCCGTGGCAGGTCATACTCAACCATGTCGTTTTCCCAACAAATCAAAATTAAAGCTAAAACATCTTGAAGGCTTTCACGTCTGCCGTTTCACGAGGAACTGAAACCGAGAGCCTCGCCGTACAGAATACCGTCCTGGATCTCACCGTCCGCTCTGCGTTTCGCTTAAAGTTTCCTCCACCGAAATCCTACGAGCGAAGTTTTTTAAAAACGTTTATTTTGAAAGTATTATAATTGATCGCTCACTGAAAAAGTGAGTTAAACCATTCGTGTTCATCTTAGGTTGAAGAACTCTGCCGTGAAGTCCACGAGGACGCCCTCTCGCTTTACTCGGAGCTCGTCTCTACGCCCTCCAGTGATTCGTATGGGTTCCGCACCTACTTGCTCACAGAGAATCGGGCTATTGGAATCAAGGAGAATGTGAACATTATTTCTAACGGGACGACGGGTCTCTGCACGTGGCAGGTATCTTTTTCTCTGATGTGAACATTACACTTGGCTTCAAGATTTCATATATATTATCAATCTTTGTTAGAGTGAGTTATATGAAAGATGGTTAACTAATTGCAATTAACTTTCAGGCAGCTTTATACTTGACAGAGTATTGCGCGCACAACAAACTGCTCTTCAAGGCGAAAGACGTCATCGAGCTGGGCTCAGGACAAGGACTTGTCGGTTTGAATTGCATCACTTCCTGTGAACCTGCTTCGTACACGTTTACCGACTACCATCCCGACGTGCTACGCAATCTTGTTTACAACGTGGAAAAGAACCTCGAAACTGCACAACATCCGTCAGAGGACATCGACGTTCGTTACTCTGGCCAATGGCATCAGACTGAAGTTAAAGTCCGCTACTGTGATTGGTTTGAACCAGATGGCTTGGACTCGAGGACATTTGAAGTCATTTTAGCATCAGGTCGGATTTAATCTGTGAGGGTATTTTATATTAACGTAAATGTATTTCCAAATTTATTAAGACTATTCAGTGTTTATTCGTCATTAATTTTTACCTTAAAATCAATCATAACAAATTTAAAAAATAACGATTAATAATTAATTTTGATAAACATTAAGACTGATGTAATTAATTAGGAACCGTAATTGACTAGTAATTAATTCTAATCAATCGGAAGAAATTACAAAGGTTTCAATGAACTAAACAAGTAGTACGCAAAATTTGTAAACGGTTAATGTAATTACAATATTAGTAAACGACTTTGTTTTGCACGTTTGACAGATGTCGTCTACGATAAGGATCTAATCCGCCCGCTGGTTTCCACGCTGAAGAAGCTGCTGCACGTTGATGGCTCATTTGCGCTCGTAGCCAGTACTGTTAGAAACGAGGAAACTATACAGGCGTTCAGAACTGAATTGGGTACGTTATGTTTATATACCGTTTTTTCCCTCTCTAAACATGTCCGTCAGCTACGTGCATTTCTTCATAGGTTCCCAGGGCTTGCTGTACGAGGAACTGGAAGAGGTGCCGCAGTTGCTGTGCTATGAACGGCAGCAACCAGTCCTTCTGCTCAGAATAACCCAACAGTGCACGTAATCGAATGTGATTCATAGATCAATACACAGACGTAAAATTAAGTCGCATACTGAATCGCCTGTTGTGGTTCTTACCCTTAGGGGTTATTGTACACAATTTAAATAACATATTTGTTTCGTTGTAAATAATCAGATACAGTAAATTTATTGCTGAAGCAAAAGTCAAAAATGAGTTAAAGTCAGTTTATTTTTTCAAAACAAATCATTGGCTACAACCTGTCTACTTAACAGTCACCGTTAACTAAAGAAACTGGTCTAGCTGAATATTGGACAAAGGCTAGAAGTTGCCTTTTTAAAGAAAGATGTCCTTCGTTTGTACAGAAGTTTGCTTTAGCATGTCGGTTTACCTAATGTCGAGATGATGGCAAATTGTACTTTGTGAATTTTTTGAAAAAAATCGACAATAACCAAGCACTGTAAAATGAAGAGTAACACTAGTTTCAAGAAAAAGCACACAAGACCAGTTTTACTAAGAAGAAACAAAGGAAAAACTTAACGCAACGGTAATTTTGAGAAATAAGGCGATATTGCAAATGGGGAGGACAAGGTGCGAAGCTGAAATTTCGAAACTCGTTTCTTCCTCACAGATCTCGTTTACGGAGGACGAGAACTTGTGGTCATAACTTGTTCCTACCCGTATGAAGTTACTAGTTTATAGTCAAGTTACCACTGCACTAGTTGACAACTCGTGATTGCTTTACAGGACCGCTCACAGAAGACAAGAAGCACTGGTTTTGTAACTCGTTACTGTTGTACGCAAGCTTGTGGAACGTTTGTCGTTCACACTGTATCAGCATGTTTCGTAGTGTTAGCAAACTTGTGAAAACGCTTGTCGTTCGTACAGTGCTAGTATGTTTAGTAACGTTAGCAAACTTGTGAGAAGCTTGTGGTTCATACAGTGCTAGTATGTTTAGTACTAGCACTGTACGAACGACAAGCGTTTCACAAGTTTGAGAACACTACTAAACATACAAACACTGTGTGAACGACAAGGGTTTTACAAGTTTGCTAACGTTACTAAACATACAAACACTGTGTGAACAAGACTCTTTTCACAAGTTTGCTAACGATACTGCATACTAGCACTGTACGAACGACAAACGTTTCACAAGTTTGCTAACGTTACTAAACATACTAGCACTGTTCGAACGACAAGCGTTTCACAAGTTTGCTAACGTTACTAAACATACTAGCACTGTTCGAACGACAAGCGTTTCACAAGTTTGAGAACACTACTAAATATACTAGCAATGTGTGAACAAGACTAGTTTCACAAGTTTGCTAACGTTACTAAACATACAAACACTGTGTGAACAAGACTCGTTTCATAAGTTTGCTAACGTTACTAAACATACTAAAGCTGCAAAGAAGAATCATGTTAAGCATCACTAAAGCATTTAAAACAGTATCCACGGATGCCTTGCATGTGCTCACTGGCCTTCTACCGATCCAACTTAAAGCGATAGAACTAGCTATTTTGCAATTTAGAAAACATTTCTCCTCCATACCTGTTCCTGAAACCACAAAACGTACCAAATTCCTGTCGCACTTGGGTTACATAACCTCCCTTAACAACAACACATCTCACTTACAAACTAGAGCCAAACTAAGGGCACATTTTCGGAACAAGTGGTTCATCGAGTGGCAATCAAACGGCAAAGGCATATTTGTTAAAGAGTGGACTTGCGACTTAGAACCCACTGTTCTTAACCGCATGGCTAAGCTTTCACATACGTTCTCTCTTACACAACTTTTTACTGCACACTGCTCTTTAAACGAATTCCTGTTTAAAATAAAACGAAGCCCATCTCCATTCTGCTCTACCTGTCTCGTCCCCGAAAGCCTGCAGCATTACCTGTTCATATGTCCGCTTTTCGATACTCAACGTCTCTATCAAGCCAACATAAGAGAACGACCCTTAATAAAAAATGTAATAATAAAGACAATATATGATCCCTCATTTAGAGAACAATTACTTATGTTTTTACATAGTACTAACCGACTTACGGGAATTAACAGAGATTAAATTGTTTCCAAAATTATTCCTAATTTGTTTCCGCACATCTCGTTCCCCTTATCTTCGTTACCCAGCACATAAACGCAATCTTTACATTCTGTTCGCTTCAAGCTTAATATATTTGTTTTCTTTCAGATTAACCAACATTTTTGTGTATGTCATTGTCTCATTCTGCATTACCGTAGATTCCATGTATTAGATCTCCCTTTTTTTTTTAACATTTGTTGTGCTTTGTCTAAATATCCTACCATGTTCTAGAGTTTCTCCCATATAATTCTTTTTTTTTTACATTTGTTATGCTTCGTTTTATTTTCTTATGAATATTTCCTGTTGAAATGCTTTTATTCACTTCATATGACCCCTTTTCATGTTAGCTTCCTAATTATGTTGAAATTTTTCCCCCTCTAGATCTCTTTTTTTCTCTCCTATATGAATGTTAATTGATCCAGAAGAAATTAACGCTAGTATTGTGATGCCTAATTCTGGGACGGGGGCGAGAATTAGCACCACGATCTCAAGTACTCAATAAAAACCAACAAGTTGTTTTCAGACAAACTGTATTGAGTACACACAAGAGCCTAGGGCTCAAGGACCTTGTACCTTTGGACACTGGGTCTTTCAAAGACCCCTACTCTGAGCACGACTTCCACGTCAAGACTACATCTTGACTCAACTCGGACTCCGCTCGGACTCCCCGCTCAGAATGACCAGCGCTCCTTATAAGCTGTTCTATAAGGGTGCGGCCAAGCTTCCGGTCGAACAGTGGCAATAACGTACGTGACTTAAATCACGCATACATGGCACCATTCTCACAAGCAACTCGATCTAGTAGAGTTACCAAGCCTGTTCGTATGGCTACACAGGAAGCGTGTCTAAAATATCCTCAAGTACAATTCTACGCATCACATATCCCCCTCCTTTAAAGTCGCGGACTCTCGCGAACCTAATTCCTTATAATTTAAGAAACCCGTAAGGTGGAAAGGTACGCACTAACTGATCAAGAAAGGTACATACCCTGCAGTTGGAATTTTACGGACTGAAAGGGGACAAATATAAAATCGCTCGCATCCACATGAATCAAAAACTTGAAACACACGCATGCAGATTTAACAGCGTAGAAAACGATCCAAAACACAAGGGACAATGGGCAAACGAACAAACGTAAGAATTTCAGGATTCTCGTTCCTCTGGGTGGAATCGTCGTGGCGTCGCTTTGTCGGCGTCTCAGGTTCCAGCTCCCCCACTGCTGTTGTCGACATCGCCGAAGACTCCGTAGACTTCTTCAGATCCTGCGGCAACCCACCGTTACCCTTTTTCATCGTTGCTCCGATGTCCAGGACTGCGGTTCTTCTCTTCTGGCAAGGCTTCTGTTGCCTCAGCGTACGGCTAGTTCCACCAATGACCTGTAGCCGGATCGGTCGTCCATACGCCGAATCCACGTAGCCACATTACCTGGTCACTGCTCCACTGACCCATCCTGGGTATGGTTCTAGACCGTCGGACGCTGCTAGACAACATTTCGACGAACGTTCCCAACGCGGTGAAACCACGAGTGCTCCTAGCAGCTGGGCCGGCTGTCTCTAGGCTAGTCACTCCACCTGGGCTTTACACAAAGCATGGAACTCAACCGCGGACGTTCGTCTGATCTCAACCTTGAGATTTTCTCGTGGAACTGCTATGGACCCTGGACCTCCAACAGTTCCGTCTAGAAAGAAGGCTCCGCCGCAAGGGTAAACTGACTCGTCCGTTCCGTGGGTGCTCTCCTGAAGACGGACTCCACGTCTTCTGCAGGAACTCTCCCTACCTCAGAAAGGTGCTCCCTCTCCGTGGTCTCAGCAAGTTTCAATTTGCCGGTCATACAAAGTCTCCAATTTTGCTGCTTCGGTTCCGCACACACGATCTCCACTCAATCACACTTGCCTGAACGCGATGGCAAGGTGAATTCAAAAACAGTACCCGAATCGCCATCGGTACTACGATCTATGCTTTCATAGATCTGACGGGACGCACTACTGCTCCCCTGTGGGACCTCGTGTCCCACCGAGTCCAGCTTCGTCGCCTCAGTGCCTCTAGTGTCAAGGACCTTGTACCTTTGGACACTGGGTCTTTCAAAGACCCCTACTCTGAGCACGACTTCCACGTCAAGACTACATCTTGACTCAACTCAGACTCCGCTCGGACTCCCCGCTCAGAATGACCAGCGCTCCTTATAAGCTGTTCTATAAGGGTGCGGCCAAGCTTCCGGTCGAACAGTGGCAATAACGTACGTGACTTAAATCACGCATACATGGCACCATTCTCACAAGCAACTCGATCTAGTAGAGTTACCAAGCCTGTTCGTATGGCTACACAGGAAGCGTGTCTAAAATATCCTCAAGTACAATTCTACGCATCACAGTATGCCCATGGGTCTTCTAGCAAATACACTTGTATTATATATAAAAAAAAAACATACTAGCACTGTATGAACGACAAGCTTTTCACAAGTTTGCTAACGTTACTAAACACACTAGCACTAAATGAACCACAAGCGTTTCACAAGTTTGCTAACACTACGAAACATACTAGCACTGTGCGATCAAGAATCTTTTCACAAATTTGCTAACGTTACTAAACATACAAGCACTTTACGAACGACAAGCGTTTCACAAGTTTGCTAACGCTACTAAACATACAAACACTGTGTGGACGACAAGGGTTTTACAAGTTTGAGAACACTACTAAACATACTAGCAATGTGTGAACAAGACTCGTTTCACAAGTTTGCTAACATTACTCAACATACTAGCACTGTGTGAACAAGAATCGTTTCACAAGTTTGCTAACGTTACTAAACATACTAGCAGTTTACTACACAAGTTTGATAACACTACTAAACATACAAACACTGTGTGAACAAGACTCGTTTCACAAGTTTGCTAACGTTACTAAACATACTAGCACTGTTCGAACGACAAGCGTTTCACAAGTTTGCTAACGTTACTAAACATACTAGCAGTTTACTACACAAGTTTGATAACACTACTAAACATACAAACACTGTGTGAACAAGACTCGTTTCACAAGTTTGGTAACGTTACTAAACATACTAGCACTGTACGAACGACAAGCGTTTCACAAGTTTGCTAACACTACGAAACATACTAGCTTGTGGTTCATTTAGTGCTAGTGTGTGTAGTAACGTTAGGAAACTTGTGAAACGAGTCTTGATCGCACAGTGCTAGTATGTTTAGTAACGTTAGCAAACTTGTGAAACGCTTGTCGTTCATACGGTAGGTTATAAATGCAGTACTTCATTTCACGTTGAAGTGGTTAATCAAGACACGGCTGACAGATCCATAACTGCTTAAACCATTTACTGAATCGGGCTACAATAAAGCATGGAAACTGGGACGAGAGCTTTCTACTTCACCAGACAATAGCACGCAACCCCTTAATACCTTTGCATGTCTTGCTATTGAATGTCCTTTTCAAATGGATTGACAGTTAATTTTCCAGTAAAATGATCCAGTAAACTCTACTGCTGCAACTCAGCCCCTATAAATACGGCAGTATCTTCAGTTACTGTACAGAATCAGACATCCAACACATCGGAATTCACTCATTACGAACGGTACTACGCATAAGGTACAAACGTATGTTAGTTAAAATCTGTTCTGTCCTAAATTTGCAACCGTGTACTAATCTACTTGATATGGTTTATTTTGCTGTTTGACAGAAATGCCAGGACAAACACCAGTATCAAAGATCCTTTGGGTTTTACTGTGCCTCACCAGTAACTTTACCGGAATGGCGAGGATAATGGATGGCGAATCTTTAACGGTTGTCACCGCCGAGGTAGATTTTTACACATGTTACGTCAAGTCAAGTTTTCACTGAACCGTTGAATTGGACTAATACTAACGATTGCAGTTGTTGTTCTGTTTTCGTAACTGGTCAGCTTTCAACGGTGTTTAGTCCAACTTCCGATCAGTTCGGTCGGAAAACGTTCACTGGAGTCGGATATCACCTCCTCGAATGGCTATCGAGAAGACTTGGCTTTAAGTATGCTTAAACATAAGCTTGCAAACACACGTATACCGTGATCCTGGTTCACTTGCTTGCAGGTACTATTTGAATATCAGTGACACCTTTGAATTCGGAGAGAAACTTCTAAACGGCTCGTATACTGGAATGTTTGGAAACATTCAGCGCAAGGTTAGTTAATGGACACAGACTAAATTGCTAACACTTAATCGTCTTAAGCATTACACCTTAAGCATTAAGCGCCGGGACGGTTAGTTATCGTTCATCAGATCGTTTATTACAAACAGTTACATAAATTAATATTAGTCATAATTAAAATTTTGATGATGAAAGTAAAATCGAATGATTATAGTAGTAGCCTGTACTGCTTGTTCAACCGACGAACTGCCACCCAGTTTTACAGTGAAATTTACGCCAAAATCGGCTTTCAGTCAGAAACTCTGGATTAGTGATCAATTACTTTGGTTCAGGAATACGACATGGCAGTCAGTGCATTCGGTTACATGCAAGACGTTCACTTGGGAGACATGTCGAGCTACTGGGCACAATACGAGTTCACCATGCTGATTCCTTATCCTACAGAGGAGGAGAAAACATGGGCAGCTTTGTTGCCGTTCAAACCCATAGTAAGTGCATAATGCATGAGTTCACCAATACTATGCCATCAACTATCAGTTATAATTCAGTGACCAATACAACTTAAACGTTCATTTCCTATCAAATATAACTAATAACGTGACATAAACGATGGGATTAACGTGCAGGTTTGGCTCCTCATTGGCCTGGCGTCTGTATTCGCCTCTTTAGGAATGGTCATAGGTTCTCGCTTGAAACGTGCCATGCAAACTTCACAAGCAAGGAACTCTAATATCCCCACAACCTGGGGATATCCGATAATGTACCTTACTGGAATCATCACAGCGCAAGGTAGGACCTTTCTAGTCATTGATTCTAATCGGCCAACGGTCGTCTGCAGTATTTCACTAGCATAATTTCAAACATAAGAAAACAAGTAACTTTGCTTGTCGTCCTATTATTGTTACTATTATTACTACTACTTAGACAACAACGACTACTACGGCTGTTATTACCGCTAGCATATTACGAACACTGTTACTGTTACTACAACAACCATATTATTGCTACTGTTGCTACTACTGTTCTGCTAGTACTAATACTGCTACTTCTACCACACTACTAATACTGTTACTGCTATCATATTACTGTTGCTGCTACTCTTACTACAACTACTACTATTACTACTATTACTACTATTACTACTACTACTACTACTACTACTACTACTACTACTACTACTACTACTATTACTACTTTTACTACTACTACTACCATATTCCTACTATTGGTACTATTACCCTACTAATACTAGTATCACTGCTACTACTGCCATATTACTATTACTGTTCATTACTTTTCTCCTCTCCATTCTGTTACTCTTCGTTCTGTTACTGCTACAACTACTACTGCTACTACTACTGATAGTACTGCTAGCTCTTAACTGTATTAACTACTTTATTCTTGCCAAGCAACAGATACTTTCCTCTCAACTGAATACCTATCCCCAGTAAAAACTGAACAAGTGGAGCAAGATCTATCACCCTTCGCTATTTTGAAAACAACTGTCTACACTTAAAGAATGCCTTTAATTATCAAATCATTCAAATTCAATAGCCTAGAACCGACCAACTTTGTACCATTACTTTTTAGGAGGAAATCTAGTCTACAGAGGTCGTTCCCTGGCATTTCTAGCAGGAACATGGTGCCTGTTTGCTTTCGTTATTGTCAGCGTCTACAGTAGCCTTCTAGTGTCGTTCTTGTCGACCAAGAAACTAGTACCGGTAGCGGATTCCTTGCAAGAACTAGCAACCAAAGTCAACAGCCAGCCATTTGCTACTTTCAAAAATTCGGGGCCTGATACTTTCCTTCGGGTATCATTACTTTTATTGTGACTGGCAGCCATTTTGAAACAGTAACTGACTACTGTGCTAATGTTACTTCCGGTTGGATTCTCAGCTCGCTTCAGATGGCTACCTCAAAATCTTGGGTGAATCCATCACAGCAAGGCCTGAGGACCGTAAAGCCGACCAAGTGGTTTGCATGAATGAAACACTGCATAACCACAAAATCTGCATCACTGTACAAACCCTTTCAGATAATTATACATTTGTTTGTATTTTTCATTCATACATGTTATAGTTAAATAAGATCGATTTACTTTTTATATACTGCTAAATTAATCAACTTGTTAGGGAGTAGCGGGAATCGAAGTTTTCATTGCTGAAGTCTTGGCTGCGACTAAGAAATGTCCGTTGACCCGAGCTAGAGAGAAATTTTTCCCAATCTTGACCATCTTCATGTATCAGAAAAACTGGCCACACACGGATCTACTTAACCGAGAGTACGATTCTTTTAATTTCATGTCCTTTAATACAGTTTTTGCTTTACATAAATAATAGGAACCTTTCTGCTTATCTATATTTTTTGACAGGATACTATGGGCAAACTCTATGGGCCTGACCCAAATGTGGCGTGACAATACGATCAACAGGCCATTTCGCTGCCTCGAACGATCTTCTAGTGAAGCATCCAACAAGCCGTTGGCACTCAAAGAACTGACCAGTGCTTTTATGATACTTCTCATAGGGATTTCAATCTCTCTCATAGCTTTTATAGGCGAGAGAGTACTCGGGCATGTCAACAAATAGTTGGCAGCTATTTAAAATAAGCCGCTCAAATTCCGTAGTTGAATTAGATTGAATACACCCAATGCACAATGCGATCTAACAAACTTTTATTTTTTTTTCTCGTTTACCAGATACAAGGAAAGGAAACAGGGTTCAATAAGGATTTGGGGGAAAGAGAGAGAGGGTTCTACTACCGAACAATACTTTCAACCGACAACACCTTTAAACTATAAGATTTCCATCAAGAAGACAGGTTACAGAACAATCAAGAGAGATGTAGCTTCGAGGAATAAAAAGGAGTAAAGTCAACAATTCTTTACGTTTTTTTTTCTCTCTCTCGCTAGTGTAACTGCGATCTCTGCACACGGAATGGAATGAATTCGTCTCACCAAGTTGTGGTTTTTTTCTCTATAAATTTCTAAATCTGGGTACTTATTCTTGGCCTTTTTTTAAAACGAAAAACGAAAAAACGTGGACAACATGTTTGTTTTTCTTCATCACTGCTTAAATTCAGACTCACGCAACATGGTTATGAATGGGAAGGGGAGGAGGGGGTGCAAAAAAACTAACATAGGGGTGCTCTGAATAAGGGGGGGCAGTGGTTAAACTACTAACGCAATTACATCCCATAACCATAGCCCGGGGGATAGCCATAGCCTGCTGCGGGTCCTGCTGGCGCATAGCCGGGGGGCATCATTGCAGGAGCAGCCGTCAGCATCAGCTGCTGCGTTTGCATTATCATCGACGGAGGCTGGCTCTGCGATTCGCTCTCCTCGACACGCTCGGTTTCGGCTCGCTCGAGCTTGTCCACTTTCGTCAAGTACTCGCGCATAACCTGCGATTTTACAAACTCATTTTATTAAAAATAGGGGGCCTCGATAATAGGGAGATTGATTTGGCTTATGTTACCTGAATAAGGTAAGGCATGGCGTGGTCCATGATTCTATGGCGCCAGGCAAGTTCCAGAATAACGTCGGGGTGCAGTAGGTCATAGCAGTGGAAGAGGCAGGCTGAGAAACACTCGAAATTGCGCTGCTCCAGGAACCAGGCCAGCAATTCTTCGGCAACGTCAGAGTTCTTCGACTCGGCGGCGTATTCCATGGCGTCCTTGAAGAGTTTGTCCTTCTTGCACAGTTCCACAGACTGCTTCCAGCGGTTGTTGCCCTTGTACAGGTAGGCGGCGATGCGACGGAACTCCGTCAGATCGTGCTTCTCCAGACGCTGAGCCAGCGCGATGGTGTCAAAGTTGTCAAAGGCATCAATCGAAGCGCGAAGACCCTAAACACAAACAATTTTTTAAATTAACATTTAAAAAAAATGAATTGACGATTTTTACTGTAACAAAAAAGGGCACAGATGATTTTACAGTACCTGGAAATCGTCTTCGTCCACAAACAATCCGTTCAAGGCTTCGTTAATGGCCTTGTTATTGAGGTTTTGCACCGAGCGGAGGTACGGTTTCACCAGTTGAAGGTAATTGTTCTTGGTAAAGAAACTGACGGCGCGGGTGTGATCCATACGCGGTGAGAGGACCAGCAACAGGTCGTTCAACATCATCGGTTTGAAATCGATGTAAAACTGGATCGCCCTGTAGTAGAGCTCAATGTTGGCAACCTTGGTGATGACGTCCTTGAAATGGCTCTCCCTCCAGGCTTCCGTCGGGTGGCTCATCATGGTCAACACGGCGTTGTCGAACTCTTCGTATTTGTCGTAGAGGAACACCAATTCGGACCACAAGTGAGCCTGAACATAACGCAATGTTAGTAGTGAAGAAATACACAAAAATACGACAAATTACAAAAATAAGGTGATTATCACATCCACATCATCAAGATCAATATCAAATCAGCCAAATATCAACTAGTTTCTAAAAGTTTGATAAAGTATTATATATGATATGAAAAGTATTTTATAAATTCGCACATAAATGGATAACAGCGAGTAGATAGATTAGCCATACGTGTTCAGCAGCACGCAGAACTTTGGGAATGTTGACTCTCGACCAGAAGAGTTCGAGGTGTTCGCGCATCTTTTCCGGTTTGTACTTGGAGTAGAGGATACCCAACTCGGTGAACATTCCCATGTGAGCGCGTTCCAGACCCAGAGCAGCCTCCAGCAAGTTGATCAGTTCTTCAAAATAGCCGCGGTCCTGGTAATAGTTGATCAACTCCTCCAACTCGTCGGCGTGGACGACGATATGCAGACCGCACAGCTGCGCAAGGCGGAATTCACCGCTGTCGACGCAGGCGAAGCAGACCTCCTTCCAGGTGCGGGTGCTGTTGGCCTTGCGGGCAGAATCCACAGCTCCTTGGAACTCTGTTTCGAATAAATTAACCCGTTAACTTTTGCCTTCAATATAATTAAAAAATCTAATTAAATTTACTAACGTAATATTAATTACAATTAGAATGAAAACTGCATTCAGCAACTCCATCAGAATTCGTCTCCAGATATATTTACGTTAAAAATTTACTATCTATGGATGGTTAGTATTTTTTAAAATTACAATTCAGACATTTAAGTACTTTCATAACTAATTTATTTAAATGACTATTAACTGATTGATATCCAATGACTATATTTAATGATACATTGTCAACCTATGGTTGATTCTAAACGACATTTCTTCAGTAAAGTTTCGGCACAATTTAAGTTCGTAAATATTATAATTAATTATTTCTGGATACGGTAAATTAATGTACTTTCATAAACATTAATATCAATTATTCAAAAAACTTTACGATACCTTTCAGGTGCACCAACGTAATGGCCAATCTGGCAAAGTTGGACACATTGTTGTAGAGCAATTTGGCAGCCTCGTACATGCCGTCATCGAAACAGCGGTCCCCAATGCGCTGCACATCGGCATGGTTGGGTCCGGCCACAAACTCCTCCAAGTCGGCCAGCCGGTTGGTTTTGGCGTAGGCGTAAATCAGTTCAGACTCGATGAATGACTCGCGCGCCTTCTTGCGAGCCATCTGCAGGAAGCGGACCAGATCCTCCCAGCTTCCAGTACGATGGGCCGTGGAGACGACATCCAGATAGGCGGCAGGATCGTCGGCCTTAATGAACGAATCGATCGACTCCTTGACCATGCCCTGCTGCAGTTGGGCCTTGGCCAGCTGCGACCAAACGGCCGGTTCGTTGCAACGCTCGGCAAACTCGTAGGCGCGGTCCAAGTTGTTGACGTGCTCAATGAGAACCTACACACAAATTAGCCAAAAAATTGAAAAAAACATATTTTAAAATGATTTTTCCGTAATTATTCTTATAATTGCTTATATTATATGTACACACAAACTCGAGGTATTCCGGATTGTTAAAAAAATTGAATACAGAAATATGGAAACTACAAAGATTTTAAGTCATTTAACTAGAAACTTTTCTATAAATGAATTACTTTGATTTATTTTTTTAACTGCTTAGATTTTCAATCAAGTTCGAATATTGAGATATTGCGAATTAACAATGAATATCTTGATTATCTGCCGTGAGTTTTTCAAATTTATTACTTTGATACTATTTTTAAAATTGCTTAGAACAACTAATTAGACGTTGAAAACTAAACATTTCGAATTTTCACAATATTACAAACATAGTACTACCCTCACCGAGGAATAGTTTGTCTCCATTGCTTTCTTTTCTGCACCACAGTACAGTACTTACGTAGTTATAGTTTAATTCAGTTTTTGTGTTCGCGATTTTAAACTCTCGCAGTAGTTAGTTGTAGGTAATCTGGCTTTGTCTGACGTACTTTAGATCCCATTTAAATAATGTTCAGTGAATAAATCGTCCTTTTTATTTGCTATGTGTG
>JAIQCU010001408.1:0-21375 GCA_022114935.1 Leptestheria dahalacensis
CAGCCACCCTTCCTTCCACACGTCCCCCCCCCTTCTCCACTCTTCTTCGTTGTATGCTCGGCCACCTTTTTACATATTAATTGCCATCAATATCCAATTTTTTCATCCTTCGCTTCGCAGTCGCCGTACCGTTTGTCTTTAAAGAAAGCTATTATAAATTTTTAGGGTATCGCGAGCCCGGGGGACAAAAAAATTAAGACCCGTATTTTCTGGCGCTCATCTCGTTTGACATGCGAACCGTCGTCGTACATTCATTACTACTCCTGAGAGCAAAAAAAAAGTTTGATCGCCAAATGTTCTGCTCGGCTACTGGATCCTTTCTTAAGTAAAATATCGAGTTTGGATTTGTCTTTCTTACGTTCAAATTTTTATTACCTTTTTTTCCCGTTGAAATGACGAGTAGTCAATACTTTCTTTGATGAAATATCGATAGAAGGACACTGATAGGCAGAAATATAAATAACCTATTGTTAATTAGTTTTAACTCGTATTTTTCAGGTTACATTGCATTACATCTATAACTATCCGTTCACATATTCGTCATTTATTCTTTCTGTAGTTCATTTTATGCCCGCTAGATGACGTGTCAGGATCAAAACACAAAACCTGGTCTGCTGGTCGACTTGTCAGTGGGACTGCTTCGCTCGTTTGTTTTGTCCAATGAATGGATGAAAACGATGGAGGTTTTGGAAGAGAAGCTCGGAATACCTCCTCAGTACTGGAGCAAAACGGGCTGTGAAGATGTTTTCGTGATTGCAGCATCAAAATCGTGGCTAAGGTTTGCCATATCTTCGCGCAAAACTGTATGAATTAACCCACTGTAAAACTGTCGTTTCTTCAAAATTCTAGTTCACTGGTTCAGAGATGTGGATCTTCACCTCCTCCCTTCACCCTCCATGAAAAACTAAGTCCCGAAGAAGTTCAGGCGTTCCTGTGGCACCCCGCGGCCCAACTTGGCGAAGACTGGACTCTCTTCTATACACATGTTGGTTCAGATAACACAGCATTCGTAAGATTACGAGTAACTCGGTTTGATCTGCAGGTGATAACTAACGTTCCAGGCATTTCGTCAACCGTACCATTGTACTCAGAGCCTAAACTAGGTTCCCAGGATCTGACTTACTCGCAGTTTCTTCATTATGTGTCTCAGACAAACTACAAAAACATGTGGAAGGAAGCACAGAAGAGATACCCAGACTGTGTCAAATACCATCACCCCAAAATAAAATCATCGGCCCGAGCGGTCAATACGGACGTGGTGCGTTGCGGGCTGGCTCAGATTTACCTCTCACCAGTTGTCAGGTTGGAAGCGGACACGCTAGAATCTTCGTCCGATTGCCTGTCCAGGGTTAACGTAGATAACGTTTTACCTGTCGTGGTGATTGTTGAGACCGCATCCTCTTGTTACTTAATTCACGAGTTCCTGACATATTCAGTGCATGACTGCCTAACGCTAAGTCCAGCAGTACTTGCAGCAAACTCGGCTAGACCCTTGTTCGTTCTGTATCAGCTGCTGCACGCTGTTGTTCAGACGCAAGATCTGGGTCTTCCCGTCGAAGGGACGACCTGGCGCCATGTCTTTCTTGAAAGCGACACGCTCTGGATCAAGGTCATGCCCCGAGCGACATCGCAAAAGACCGTCTCTGAAAAAGCAGAAAGTAATTTGCAGGTATAATCTCTCGTGTGGAAGTATAACTATCTCGAATATATATATATATAATTTTTTTTGTGCGTAACCGAGTTTGAAGTACATTTAACCTTTATTTTGTAAAAAAAGGCCTTGACTTGCGCCTGGGAAAGAGGTTGCCTGTCGAATTTCGACTATTTAATGGCGCTGAACAAATTCGCCGGCCGTAAAGTCAACAACCCTTTCAACCATCCGGTACTTCCCTGGGTGACGGATCTGAGCGCTCCTTACGGAAGCTGGCGAGATTTGAACAAGTCGAAATTTCGCTTAAACAAGGGCGACCGTCAATTGGACCTAACGTTCGACCACAGCGTTATGGATCCGGCAGAGGTGAAAGACGATGCCCCCTCTATGCAAGTGCCTCACCACGTCACCGACGTACTCTCAGAGATCACCTATTACGTCTACAAAGCCCGGCGGACTCCCAGAAGTTTACTGTGTCGGTACGTTAGGCCTACCTGGAGTCCACTGGAATATCCATCGTCTATTGAGAGGCTGCAGCAGTGGACACCCGATGAATGCATTCCAGAATTCTTTACCGACCCTTCGATATTTAAAGTAACTTTACCAATTATAATAAATAAAATAGGTAGCTTGATCGATAGACGGGATAGATAGATAGATAGATACGTAGACACCATAGATAGATTGTAGATAAGTAGATTGATTGATAGACGGATAGATAGATAGACAGATACAATTTGATGGATAGAGAGATAGATGGATAGATAGACAAATAGTTAGATAGGTAGACAGACCGACAGACAGACAGATAGATCGATAGATATATAAATAGATAGATAAATAGATTGATAGACAGATAGATAGATAGACAGATAAATAGACAGATAGATAGATTATAGATAGGTAGGTTGATTGAAATACGGATAGATAGGTAGATAGATAGATAGATTGTAGATAAGTATATTGATTGACAGACGGATGGATAGATAGACAGATAGATAGACATGCAATTTGATGGACAGATAGATAGATAGATAGGTAGACGTACAATTTGATGGATAGAGAGATAGATAGATAGATAGACAAATAGTTAGATAGGTAGACAGACAGACAGACAGATAGATAGTTAGATATACAGACAGATAAATGGACAGATAGATAGATAGATACTTAGATACGATAGAGATACTTAAAAGCTCCGTTTTCATTACAATGTTCTCTTTCTAGTCAATCCACGAGGACTTGCCGGACTTGGAAACTCCCTCCTGGGCCTCCACTGCGGAAGATTTCATTCGAAAGCACCGCCAAGCGCTTGAAAGCCCTTACGTCTCTGAGCGACTGCATCACTGGATTGATTTAACTTTTGGATATCGGTACTCAAATCAGTTTTATGACATTATATAACTGTTTTTTTTTCCCTTTCATTATTGACTAATCAATATACCATTGCAAGTAATTTAGGTTTTTTTAAATTATCATAATTACCATTAATGACTAATTGTCTTGTAAAATCAACATGTGTTGTTTGCCTGCAGTCTCGCAGGTACCGCTGCCGTCAAATCGAAAAACGTTCATTTGGGCCTAGTGGACCAGCATACCAGCTTGACTGGACGGGGTATCGTCCAGCTGTTCACGCATCCGCACCCTCGCCGGCTTTTGCCTTCGCCGTACAGCGGTCGGAGTCCGCCGCGGTTGCCTCCAGCAGGAAAGCGCCTGGCCGAAGCCCAAGGAATTCCCATGCCGGTCGATTATAACCCCGTCATTCACGTTAGCCAACTGGAGTCTCTTGCCAATTTTAAAGGCATAAATTACCTACTTCATATTCAAAATTCTAAATTGATTCCACCATCGGTTTTATTAAATTATTTGAATTTCGAGCTTTTATTTCATTATTCACCTGAGCACTTGAATAATCGATGGACAGACAGATAGACAGGCAGATAGACAGATAGATAGACAGACAGATAGACAGACAGAGACAGATAGACAGAGATAGATAGACAGAGATAGATAGACAGATGGATAGATAGATAGATAGATGGATAGATAGATAGATAGATAGATAGAAAGATAGATAGATAGATAGATGGATGGATGGATAGATAGATAGATAGATAGATGGATGGATAGATAGATGGATAGATATNACAGGCAGACAGACAGACAGACAGACAGACAGACAGACAGGCAGACAGACAGGCAGACAGACAGATAGATATGGTAATTTTTAAAGCTAGTGTATAAAGTTAACCGTGGCTTTATTTTAAATTTCCTCCTTTTTAAACAGAAACTTTACTACTTCATTTATGTACATCGTCATGTTACAGTTGCAGAGAAGACCGAACCCGTGATTGCGACCTCAGTCCACCAGGTGACACTGCAGAGACAGCGAGACATTCAGTGGCTGGCCACCCTAGCCCTGGAACTCTTCCTCCCGCTGAAATTTCGACTACTATCCGGAGAAGCCACTCTTGAGGATCGACTCAATGTGGCTCACAAGATCCTCAAACACGACATCCACGAAGTTCCCCGCTGTCTACGAGCTTTCCTTTCGACCGTCTTTAAGAACGACTACATCACGGATCAGGGACTGCCGCCTCCGTCCGCCTATCAACTCCTCCAGCCCATGGTCACCTTGATCCCCTTTCCGCCGGAATTCCGCACCGTCTACACGCTGGCTAACCAACTGCGGGAGCTGCTGAATCAGTCGCGAGATAACTTTGCCGAAATGGGACAGAAATTGCAGAGATTCTTACCTACGGTTCAGTCGTCGTCAGCAGCGCTTCTCGTCCCGTTTGTCAAAGCGCTGATGGAGTGCGGTAGAACAGCAATTCGAGCCACTTTCCGTCTTTTCGATCCAGTGGCAGCGGCTTTAGGACAGCAGGAAACCGTCAAGGAGTTCCTGGGAGTTCTGGTGAAGATTTTCAGCCCCGATGTCTCCGTACCGGACCTGGCTGTACTTTATCACTGGAGATTTCTTCGCTTACTTCAGGTAGACTTCAGCTGAAATTTTCGTTAAGACATCTTACTTTTCGCACTGTGTGTTAATCGCCTCAGTCATTATGTACGATTGTAATAAGTGGTCAAAGTTAATTACTGTTTTATTATTGAGTTATCTATTTGTCGTGTCTATTTTGCAGTATCGTCTGGGAATGCGCTGCTTTCTGAACAATTTCGCCGTCCTCCTGGTGGAAGCCGTCGGCGGCTGCTACGATTTTGACGAAGCCACCGGCCAGGGCGTTACGCTAATCAGTCGCAGCTTTGCGTCCACCGGTACCGAACCATCCGGCGTGGAGAATGAAGTGTTCTCCTTTGAGACTGGTGAGGAACCCACGGAAGAGAGCCCGGTTCAACGGAATCCGTCCAGAAACAGCAGCAATACTCGGTATGGCATCCACTGTAAATTAGTATTTACGCAAAATGAACTTGTTTATGCTAATCTGGATAATTCTTGATTTTAATTTTTTTAAAATTTTTTTAATTACTTTGTATTTTTGGGATTTTAATGATAAAATTTTAATTTTATCAAATTTTTCAATATTCAAATATTTAAATCAATATTTTATTAATATAATATTTAAAGTTTTTATTTTTCTTTAATTTAGTTTTTTTCTAATTTTGATATTTTTAAACTGTAATATGTAACATAATCCATATTTGTGTTGATATTCACATTTAATATGTTTATAGATTCTTACTAATATACTTTCTACATACCTATTCTAGAGATAAAGACGTCAATTCCATACTTAAACTGATGCTATTGATTTCAGACTGAACATTCAAGTTGACAACGACTCGTTCCGCGATATCCACCAGCTGGAGAACTGCAACGTTTGCGACGTGAGCGCCGAAAGCGTCAGCTGGCTGTGTCAGCGCCTCGGTCCCGTCCTCAGCGCCCGCTACCTGACCCGCAACCTGCTGCGAATGCTGGCCCTCTGCTTCATGGACGAGGACAGCTTGAATATCATCGGCTACGAAGACGTTCAGGAGTTCAACGTGCTCCACGTGGCCGGCGTTTTCGTCCAGGGAGACAGAAACGCCTTCAGGGTTCTCTCGACACTCGCTTCAGTCGCCGGTAAGATCTTGATTAAGTTGATTACATAAATTAACCTGTAAAATTTAATTAACAAGTTTAAAAGTCCATAATGACGTAATTAAACATTAGTCAGAGTAATACGCCCTAAACCAATAATCGAGCAAATATGTAAAAATTTAGCTGAAGTTTGAGGGAATACGTTACTCAGATTACTATGGAGGTATTATCCATCCTGCAGGCTTGTATGGAGAACAGTTTGTCATCTCTCATTACATCCCGTTCGCTGTGGAGACCGTAAGCCGCTGCAGCGGGACCCTGACCATGCTCATGGAAGGCGGTCTGTTGGGAGTTTCGTCGCTCGTCGTTTCCGTGTTGCCGTACCTACAGGTAATCTTTAATCTTGCAAGCTACGGTTCCGCACAGGTCGGACCGAGTCGATGTTGTGTCGACTATCGATATATCGTTATTGGGTCAAATACGACTGTAGTTGTATTCGACTGCGCGACTGGTTTCTTAACGGAGATATTAAGAAAATTAATTTCTGTCATTTTCGAATTTTTTGGTTAATTTTTATTTATTTTTTAGTGTTAAATGTCGAATTTATTTGTATTTTTAATATTTATAACTTATTACTTTTTTTAAATCTTTTGACTATTTACCACCAGTATTATTTTTGATTTGGTTTACTTTTGATTTTGTGAATTTTTCTCTTCATTTTTTAGATTTTATTTTATTATATTTTATTTCGTTGTTTGGCGAACAGGACAGCAGCCTGATTCAGTGCTTGCAAGAGAGTCTCTTGGAGCAGCTGCTGCTGCCCATGTTTAAACTAGTCATCTCCAGCCAGCAGCAGTGTCCTCGAGGAGCAGCTTTCAGGGGAATTCTGGCGGCCAAGCTGCTCGACTGCGCCTGCGCCCTCTCCGTTCGACTGGGAATGGACGTGGCCGTGAATTTCATCTCGCAGCCGGCTGCTCTGCTGCTCAAGGGGTTTGATATCGCCGTCGAGGCCGGCGCCACGTCGCCGGCGAAACCCGTGAAAGCGGCCGACAGCAAACCCGAGTATATGACCCACCAGCGGAAACTGAGCAGCACGCTGAAGAAGGACGATTTAGCTTCCCCGGCGAACCACGAGGCCGACCGTAACACCGCGGACAAGAAAAATATTGGTGAGTATTATCCACTTACCGTAGAGTTGCCGTAATTGTTAGGAATACGATCAGGATAAGTGTTTTTTTAGAATTTTTTAACGTAATTATTTACCATAGCATTTAATTGCAATAATAATTACTTCATTGACTGAATTCAATATTGATGTATCGCAGAAGCCTTTGCCACGGCCGAAATATCCGCCAGTTTCACCGAAGAGCTCGCCTATCGCGTTCTGACCTCGCTCAACATGACGCTGGGCATCGGACACGTTCAGCGACTCGTCGAGGAGCACGGCAGGAGTGCCCAGCGGTTAGCAGCACGCTGGGCAGCCCAGTTACCCAAGAAGGACCAAACCGACTCGGTTTCGAGTCCGCGGTTCAAACCCGACCCGCCGGCCAACGAACCGATGGTTACCGGCAGCTTCGGCAGTCGCGTTTCGGTGATCGGTAACCGGATCCAGCTGTACGAGGACGACGTCGACTGCGTTGGACCTAGTCAGAGCAGCAGGACGGCTGTGGACAAAGCGCAGGATCTGCTCTTCCACAGGAGGACGGATTCCAGCAGGTAAAAAAAAACCGTGCTACGCTCGATTTCACTGAATGGGTTTTTCGCGCCAAAAAGTAGTTTTAAGTCGATTTTAACTAACCTGATGTTGTCACTGGATGGTTTTCGTAGACACCTTCGCGGGAATTGGCTGGGGTACTGGGAACACGAACTGGGCCGCCACGACCGAGACACCAAGTTTAACTTCAAGCAGATGAAACTGCAGCAGCTGGTGGGGCATTCGGCTGGAGTGCGGGCGATTCAGGTGCTCGATTCCGAGTTTGGCGTCCTCACGGCCGGCAGGGACAAAACCGCCAAAGTGTGGGACCTCTCCTCTCAGGTCAATAGAACATTCTGATAATACGAAATTGAATTACAATAGCATTATGAATGGAATTGATATAAATGGTGATATTAGGAGATAATGAATAAAGTAAATTGAATTGCGATGTTGTGAATGAAATGACGTAAAGATAACACGATAATATCATTAATAGTAATAAGGAATGAATAACAACGATATTCGATTCGACTTGAAGACAAAGTCGAATCGAGTCTAATCGTGGAAGTTTTTTTTTGGTTTTATTTTCGTCTTATATATATTCAACTTTAATTTTTTAAAATGATGTGTAATTAACTTGCACAAAAATTTAATTTCAATTACAGTGTTATGAATGAAGTTAATATTAACGATAATGTGAGAATGAGATGAAATGAGTTACAAACTTGTGAATGAAATGGATAATGTCGATAATATGAGATAATTGGTTATGTTAAATTTATTAAAATTTAATCAATGCAGTTAATAACAAAGATAATACGAAACAATGAGGTGAAGTGAATTACAGTCTTATGGACGAAATGGACAATATCGATAATATGAGATGATTAATTGATGAATAGTATACAATAATTAATTAACTTAATGAATATATTGACTTAACAAGGTATTTAACGTACCGTATGCTTAAATCGTTTATGAGATCTACTATTTAAATTTATTAATCAAGGAATTATGCAAAGTTAATGTATGTGTTAATAATTACTTTTCATTTTACAGGGCGACAGCGACGATTTCGTTTATCTTAAATGGATTAGTTAATAATTCAGTAAACCGTAATTCCTTAAATTATAGTCATTAAATCAACCTTTATAATTTGATTAGTTTGACAAAATATATGTATAGAAAATTACAAGAAAAAGACTTAATTATCTTAAGACACAAGTTAACACATATCAAGATGAGTAGCTTTCTTGTTGTCTTACAGGGCGACGGCAACGGTTCTCTAGCAGCTCGTTTCACGTACACCCAGCACCGGAAGCCACTGAACGGACTGGGCTTCGTCGACGCGACACGTTTGGCCGTCACTTGCGATGGATCCCTGCATCTGTGGGATCCTTTCACGGGATCCATCGTCCGTCAGCTGGACTCCAGCTCGAGGTAAGTCCCTCCGTCGTAAAAGTAAAAGTGAACTCTGCCGACCTGTAAATGTTGTTTCGTTCCAGGATACCCACAGTGACGGCTCTGAAGTGCTTGCCCTCGCCGAACGCCGCCGTGGTGGTGGCCACAGCTGAGGGAACCTTACGCTTGCTGGATAGTCGAACCCCGATTGGTTATCAGCATGAACTCAAGGTAGTCGGAGAGCTGCCCCAGGCTAATTATTTCTTAGCATTAAAGATGTATGGCATTCTTAATCGTTCGAGTAAAGTCTAGTCATCTGTATACATATCGGTCTATTTACCTATCTGTCTAATTATCTATCTAACTGTTTCTCTATGTGTCTGTTTAACTACCCAGCTATATGTCTATATATCTCTCTCTATATCTATCCATCCACCTGTCCATCTATCTACTTAGCCATCTGTCTATATCTATCTAACTATCTATCTATCTATCTATCTATCTACTTAGCCATCTGTCTATATATCTATCTGGCTATCTATCTACTTGCCTATCTAATCTATCTGTCTGTTATCTATCTGTTTGTCTATATATCCGTCTATGTATATCCGTCTATCCATCTATCTATCTGTCAATCTATATATCGATCTATCTGTATAATCTGCCCATGTATTAGTCTGTACGTCCATCCAACCGTCCATCAATCTGTCTATGTCGTCTATCTGTTTTATGTACCTATCTTTCTTATTATCTATCTATCTATCTGTTTGCATATCCATCTATCTTTCTATCTATCCAACATCATGCGTGAGAATAACATTAAGTGATTACTATACGTCTTTATCACAAGAACCGCATTTGAAACCAACGACGTTAATTACTGAACCTGTGAATAACATATATATGGCGTGAAATATTTTGATAATTCTTGATTCATTCCGGGGGTCAGTTATCCCCGACCAGTGGCGGGCTGATTCGCTGTCTGGCAGCCTCGAGCAACGGAAACACCATCGCAGCGGGCCATTCATCGGGGACGCTCTCCCTGCTTGATCTACGCACGGGGATGCTGGTCAACTGCTGGAAAGGTCACGAAGGGGAAGTACTTCAGGTATCTGCAGTAAACACGTATAAATAAATAAGAATAGAACACTGAATAAGAAATAAAAAATTAAGAATATTGGTAAGATAAATCGTCTTATTACATTAATAGTAACGTTTGATTATAATACCAATAGTTGAAAATGATGCAGCTGGTCATGCATTCATAACTCGTAATCAGCTTGTAAATCAGCAGCGCGCTAATCGGGTTTGTCATTGACTAATTAAGTTAACGATGAATGAAATTGTGCAGGTGGCCATCCATAACTCGTATTACGGAAGCTGCAGCAGCTGGTTGATCAGCAGCTCGCTGGATCAGAGCGTCAGCGTGTGGTCCGCAGAAGACGGCAAGTTTCTATGGAACCTTCGCGGTCCGACTGAACCAGTGCATTGCCTCTCGCTCTTCGGAAGCGAGCTGATATCCGGGACGACGGCCAACCGCGTCGGAGTCCATTCCGGCCTGGCATCGACGGCCAGCTTCTCGCCAATGAAACTGCGATCGGACACCTTCAAAGGGGTTCTGACAGCGCTGGCTGTTGTGCCTCTCAACCGGACTTTGCTTCTGGGCTCTGACACTGGAGCAATCACACTCTTTTGTTGAATAGTCCTACATACTGGAAATCCTCAGTCAGTCTGCTGAACAAATATGACGGTCACGTGACCGCAGTGGCAAATTACAATTAAAATAAATAATAAAATAACAAGAAAATATTTTCAAATTTCAAGTTGATTTCTCTTTCCGCCAGTAATAGGAAAACAAATTTAAAGAGTTGGAGGGATGTTCAGCTCGGCATGCGTCTCAGAAGTAAGGCTTTTCCTTGTGCCACAGATCGTCAAGGATCGAGTAGAGCTTCTCTTCCTTGTTGAAACGGTCCCTCCACGACTGGATGAGACCGGCTGGGGTAGCCTCGTAGTCTACCAACTCGACGCTGGAATCCGCACCTGGAAATAATAATATCGAATACCAATAGTTAGGAAGCGTAAAATAAATCGATCATAAATTCGACATTGTCAGTCAAGACCGAGACTTGCCTTGGGGTAGGGTATTGGCCTGGACAAACATTTTGCGCGGCTGCTTGCGCTCCATGACGATGGACCTCCACAGTCCGAACGGGTGAGGTCCATCCTCCTTGATTTCAGAGTACTTGTCGTACATGGCTTTGGCCGCTTCCACGTTGCCAGTCGATTTATAAACCTACAGTTCAAGACATTAGTAATCGTATACAAACATTCAGCACTAAAGTTAAACATATTGTATCTTTGTATTAAACTGACTGACTAAAGGGATAACGAAATAAATTAAATTTTAAGTACATTGTATAACTATATTCAACACCAGTTTAGTTTATGGCAAGACCTGTAGTTTGCGCAGGAAATTCCCCATGGCATCTTTGCCAACGGTGGCGATTTTGGTGCGGTCCAAGGTGAGGAGGAGGTCATCCTTGCCATCGGACCCGGTGACCTTCTTGACGTCGACCAACCCGCTTCCAGCTTCCAACAGCACCTGGAGAATGACGAAGCGAGCCTGCGAGTGGGCCTGGAGCCAAGCCTTCGTCTGCGGTTGGTACATCTCCAGAGCTTTGGCCACCGAACCCCAGAGCAGGCTGAGCCAGTTGACGTAGACGACGTCATCGGCTACCTCGCCTTCAAAACCGAAAATTCTGGAAAAAAACAATGTTTATAATGTAATACTATAACATTTAACGATAAAAATTTACTTCAAGACGTCCTTGTCCAGCGAGAGATAAAGACCGACACTCTCCGCACGGCACTCTTCGTACGACGACGACATGGTCGTAAACTTGGAATCGTACGTCTCTCCCGGGTTGTACCACGTCAACTAAAAAAACAAATAAATTCATAGTTTAAGAAATAATAACATCATACATATGTATTATATTATAATATTATATATTTCCGATGACATAGATATATATATAACCGTATATTATCAATAATACTAATAATTAAAAACGGGAAAGAGTAAAAATCTTACATCTTCTCCAGGCTGCAAAACAGTCTGGACAAAGTCTTTTTCGAAATTGAAGGTTCCGTCAGATTCCTGGCGCAACAGTTTGCCGCTTCCGTGACCCAGCAGCTCGTGAAGTCCCACTTGTACCTCAAAGGCATCGACTCGGTACTTGTTCAAGAGATCCTGATCCTCCTTGGAGAGGAACGGTACGATGGGATCCTTGTACGAGGCGGGAATCACATTACCCAGTGAAACGTTCTTGAAACCCTCGCTCTGACGAATCTCATCGTCTGTTTAAAATGATCATTCATTAACATATAAATTACGACTGTATAGTAGGATAAGCATTTTGTTTCACGCAACTTACAATTGGGAATGTTAATTCCTGCCGGGATCCCACTCCCGGCGAATGACAAGACATCCAGAGATGTAAAGTCGGGCTTCAGGAAGACGTCCTTCTCCAGGAGGGTTGGCCACGGTAGCAGAGAGATGAATGTCTCGGCACTGCTGACCAGCTGGCCGAATTTGGCCGACATTTCCTTGTTCACCATGGCGACGAAGCCTTCAAATTCGCCTCTCATTCCGGCAGGATCGCGGTAAGTTTCAATGAAACCAATATACCTATTACAACAACGAATGCATCAACTTAGATTTTACTAATACAGAAATTAAAATTAATGAAGTATATCGAATTTTAAGGTATTATGTCAGTTGAAGCGCCTTTTACGTTTCAATGATGGGCCCTTTGTTTTTGATCCAGTGACGCGATCCGTCCTTATGAGCGTCCAAAGACCCCGTGGTGAAGCTCCTGATGTACTCGTCCAGCATTTGAACTTCGGTGTCATTCGAAGCGAATTCCTTTAAAACCAAATGGCGAGGTTAATTTCGATTTCTAATTATGTTTACTTAAAACGGAATACTTTGGCTTTGTTTAGCTCATCGACGACCAATCGCAGTAGAGGAGAGTAATCACCGCGGGTAACGGAAAACTTGTGGCCTTCGAACTCTTCCCAGTCACGAGTGAGTCCTTCCAGGGGTCCTTCCTCAACGGAAGCGTACCGGATCTATCAAAACAACGAGAGCTGTTGGGTTAGATTTTCAGCTAATCACTTAACCAGTGTTTTAGTGCAAACCTCGTAATGATTGACTCCGTCACGGACCGTCTTCAGAAGACGGTTGTTGTAGGCCTCCATGTGAATGGACTTCATGTAGCGGTTGACCACTTCGGCGTCGTCCATTGTGCAGTTGTCCGAGAAGTAGGCTGTGATCCCCTTCTCCCCGAGACCGAGCTGCTGTCTGCGGGGACTCAGGTCGTACATGGGCCCCTTGACGTGGTCCCAGACTTCGGCCAGTGTTTTGTCGTTTCCGAAAGCTGCGGTGGCTTTCAGGAAGGCTTCGAGCTTTTCCGCGGGAACGTTGGGTACAAACTTGGAGTCGCCGAAACCTTTGTAATTGCCCATGTTGGTGTAAAGTCCTGACGTGTACACCAGAATGGCCTAGGTAAATCAAGACAGAGGTTCAACTTCAGATTATTTAAAACGATTGGCGGCTGTAAGATTTTACGTTAAAATCGTCTTCCGTCAGTCCCGCCTGCTGTGTTGCGATTTCCTTCAACTCTGCGACCGTGTTGTGCAGAAACACTCGGTGCAACAGCGAGAAGATAAGCGGGGATTCTGGCGAAGTCTAGGAGAAACAAATGGGAGGTTAACCATCTTTGGCGCAATGTTGAATAACGAGAGGAAAAGTTGCCTGGACAAGTACTACGAGGCCTCCATAGTACGACGCCCTGCTCAGATGATGGGCGTACAGCTTCTCTTTGTTGGTCAGTGCCTCAAACGCGGTGCGGCACTCCAACGAAACAACCGGCTGGTCGTTCGGGAAGATGAAGTCCTTGATATTGACTTCGCCCATGGTGACAGTCGAAAGCAGCCTACAGACGATTAAAATGTCAATGACAACTGTCAATCATCGAAACGTCACCTGCGCGGCTTACTACTAAACATTCGCGTACGAACATCATGCAATGACACACACGGATAAAAAATGAAAATTTGAGACCTTTGACTTGTAATATTAAATGACTTGGTTAAAAAGCCGGTGCGATGCCTTTGTCTGCGCGTTCGACCGAGTAACAAAGTGCGATCACACCGTAGGCGCTGATTAGGAATTTGCGATGAATGAATTGAATGTCGACTTGATTTGCTGAAGCAACTATTTATAAGTGATTGGCTTTTATTGTAGGTTAGAGATTTAACAAAACGAAAAGCTGACATTTTGCAGAATTGGTCAATTTGCTAAATTTATAAACAGAAGCGATGACTTACAGTTTGTGAACAAAACCTTGCAGACGATTGAAGTTGGTAAACCAACACGCTGAAAGGGTGTGAACCTAAAATGCAAACTGCCATCCAATCATTGATTACGACTACGAGTTACGTTTAGTTAATTGATAGTAATTACACATATCATTCAAGCTTAATGCAAATAAGTTTTATTAATTTACAATAGCAATTTTATAAGCAAGCGAAATTAAATGACCATAAAATAAAATATAGATAATAGTAATTCATTTGATTGTTGTCAAGACAAGAGTACAGTCTTGCGTTTCATAATTCATCTAGGCTAAGCTATTCTAGTTAAATAGTTCAGACTAATTAGAAAATAAATACGCTTGAGCATAACATCCAAAGCAATCAAACTATTTTGATATTTCAGGCGGGAAATTCAAATGGAGCCATCTGCCGGTAACACTTTAAGCATTCCCAGCTTGAAGTTGGCCAGACTCAAAAGACGTCAAATTGAGACGGCTTTAAAGGCACAGTGCGGCGGAGCCCGCACTTCAGATAGGTCTTGACATTTCAGAGAAGAAACTATAGTTCTATCATAAAACTGTAGATCTAGTATAATGCATCGATTCCTCTACTTCGTACTATTCTCCTCCTGGTTGATCTTATTTAACCAAGTTAGTATCTCGAGTGCAACGTCGAAGAGCCTGACAGCTGCTGGTAGCAGCAATGCAACCGATGACGTAAGTTATAGATGAATTTATTGATGCTAACTTCTTGAAAAATATGGTTTGGAAATTACACGTTAGGTTTAATAGGAAGAATAGTATGTTAACTTTTCCATTGTTGATGGGAAGAATATTTATCTATCTACGTATCTATCTATCTATCTATCTATCTATCTATCTATCTATCTATCTATCTATCTATCTATCTATCCATCTATCTATCTATCTATCTATCTATCTATCTATCTATCTATCTATCCATCTATCTATCTACCTGCCTATCTACCTACCTATTTATGTACTAGCTATGGCGGACGTGGCAACAAAGGTCCAGGAAGTGTTTTTAAAATTCAGTTTAGAAACTTTTATTCTTAGAAGACCGTGTTTTTATTTCGTAGCTTCGAGGGACGGGCGTTATACCTGTTCTCTCAGTGATAACTGCTTCTGGCCAAGTTCATTGACTTTCGGGAAATAACCTGCGTGAATCCCTTATTCGGAATTAAGCATTAACTACTCTTTTTGAGCACTGCTTAAACTATTGAGACTGTAACAAACAACGTTCAGCTGCAGTGGAGACCTTTCACTCCGAGCTAAGAATGTGAACGGCATATAAAACAAGTCATTGATTTAAGTTGATTACTCTATTCATTATTATTATTATTACTATCATCATTGTTAATTGTAATATATCATTGATGAAAATACTGATATCTTTAAAAGGCTGTGTTATACTAAGGCTTGTATATGTTACCCTTGCTGACCTCCACTATCTCTGCTCTTCCTCCAAATGTTGTGTAATTTTTCGTATACTTTCCCAAACGTAAGTTTACAGCAAGTCGAGTAAGATTATATACAGTATACATAAAAGTTAATTGCCCGCGAGTAGTGAAAGGTAACAATGGTAATATCTAACTCATCGCAATGTAAAAACAATCTGTTGAAAGTTACACGTGGTCCTTTTTTTCCATTGTACGAATTAGGACGGTGCATCGGTGAGCAGTGAAAGTGGCACTGCACCAATCAATGAAGCTCGGTGAGTAATCCCTTTCCGTTTGCACATAAATAAAATATATCGGGGCTAATATCCAACTTTCCCTCGAATGTTAACAATGCATGTCGTATAATCGCAGCACTGAAAGCAACATCAACATCAAGGATTTCATCATCCCCAACAATCAGCCCGTGGTCGCTTTGGAATGCAGAGCGGCGTTCGAGGGTCTCACCACCAGAGAAAAGCGGTACGCGCATCATTTAAGCAGAGCTAGCTACTATGGCGGACTCATCGTCCTTCTGCAGGTGAGAATAACCTGCGTGTACTCAAATATAAACAATATTTAACGACCGATTAATGTTTAATGTTGAATACTTAACGAGTAAACTGAATATCCAGGCGCAATGGTCGGTTACCATGTCCCAATTAGTGTTCCATTTGCCCGATAGATGGCGTTGTGCGTCTACTCCTTGTTTTGATGAACTGCAGGCGTCTAGGTTATCTTTTATATTCATTTAGTTATTATTTATTATTTTATCATACTATATTTACAGTTATTATTATTCTTATTAATTAACATTACTGCATATTTGTTAACAAGATTAACTTTTACCTAATATGACACTTTTGTGTCAAACAGTTTGACGACTTTACAGATTCTTGCCACTCTTACGAGTTTCCGATGATTACCTTTTTTGCTTTCATATTAAGTACTTGTAAACAGCTATTTAAGACAACTCAAATATAGTGTGAAGGTTTCAATGCATTGGAGTGGTTAGTCTTGCCGAGTACATTAGCAAAAGTTGAGCTAATTCAGAAATAGCAATAGTACAGGGTTCTTGCTGGGGAAAAGTTGATTGCCTGTGGCTCGTACACTTTCAAAGATGTAGCTACCCAAAAAATATTGGATATAAGTCATGTAGTACTTAACGCACTCTTAAAGTTTCGTTGAAATCAGATTGTTAGATTAGCCAAAACAAAATCCTCAAGTTTAGACATTATCAAAGTTTCCGCCATTACAGGACCCGTGTAACTACACCGGCATCCTGAATACTGCTTAATCATTGATAAACGTAGATTTGAACTTTCACAGACTTCGCCAGAGTCTCCGCTGATTTTCTCCCTGCTGCATCAAGTATTTCAACACGACACTATGGACAACCTTCGGAGCATCGCAACTGCAAAAGCGGGACTGACAGATGATGAATTCAAGGTTATACCTTCACATGTACTAAAAGGATACCGTTTTCAAGCAATCATTCGGCACTGATTGTAATCAACGCAGGCAATCCTGGTCTACACTTCCGCTTTCTACGCCAACACGGGCAACTACAAAAGCTTTGGCGATTCCAAGTTCGTCCCCAATGTTACCGTCGACAAGTTCGAAGCTTTCTTGAAGGACACGACAGCTTTCCGCGACAACGAGGAGCTTGCAAATCTCTGGCAGCACGTTCGCAGACCCATGTACGACTTGTCGCTCGAGAGGCAGCAACTGGGACTTGGCAAGAATGGTCTATCCACTTACTTCTCCGAGAACTGCGATATGGAAGACGCTGACATCGTCAACCGCTACATGAAATCGGCTCAGATAGAGGCCTACAACAGCCGTCTATTCAAGACCGTTGTCGATGGCGTTAACCATTATGAGGTCCGTGCAATGATTTACCGTTTGAAGACCAACTCATTTTGCTAATATTTTGAGGACAGATTCGCTACGCGTCCGTACAAAGTGGCCCGTTTGGAAAAGTAACCCGCGACTGGGAAGATTTCGAAGGACACAAGGTGCAAGTCACTCGGGGTGACTACTCTCCGCTGCTGAAACTCGTTGTCCACGAACTTAACCAGGCTAACGTAAATCCTTAACTGTAAGAGTGTATTTGTACTATCATGACTTTACTTCCAAGATAGTATTCAAGTCGACTTATAAGTTGACTCGATAGGCGACTCTGGACTCGATCTCGTGAGTCGAATTCACAATAGAGAGGTCGGCAATCTATAGATGATTGAGCTCTTATCGTGAGGTAGTGTATAAACTTCGTAGTCGACTTCTAGGTCGACTTGAAAACAATACCTTTAGTCTGTACTGTTAAGTGAACTTTTTAGTCGACTTGAAGGGGTGAAGTCGATAGGCTGCGAAGTTCTATTGCTGTTTTTGAAATTAGGAGTTCGCGTCTAATGATGTTGAAGTGAAGATGTTGGACGAGTACATCGAGAGTTTCAAGACGGGGTCCCTGGATGCCCATAAGGACGGTTCCCGTTACTGGATCAAAAACAAAGGGCCAATCATTGAAACGTAAAGCCCATTTGATTATACTTCATGAGAGCAATGCTTCCACTGAGTGTTGTACTCTTGCACTTGCTCTAAGGTACATTGGATTCATTGAGACCTACCGAGATCCCTCAGGGACAAGGGGTGAATTCGAAGGGTTCGTGGCCATGGTGAACAAGGAACAGTCGGCCAAATTCGGAAGACTCGTCGACAATGCCGAGAAGTTCTTACCTCTCTTACCTTGGCAGTCAATTTTCGAGAAGGACGTGTTCTTGAAACCCGACTTCACTTCGTTGGACGTAATGACGTTTGCTGGAAGTGGAATTCCAGCCGGAATCAACATTCCTAACTGTTAGTCAATATACCGCGTCTATTTCTTCAAAACAGTATCTTTGTCAATCGATTAACACCTGCCGTTGTATCTTTTTCTTTGGAAGATTCTGAAATTCGCCAAAGCGAAGGTTTCAAAAACGTAGCCCTGGGCAATGTGATATCTTCAGCTTCAAAGGATTCTCCCATTCCTTTCCTCTCCAAAGAAGATCAGAGGTTAATGAACTTGTACAGGATTGCTGGCTATGATGTCCAGGTGGGACTCCACGAACTCCTGGGACACGGTAGCGGCAAGTTCTTTCGTGAGGACTCCAACGGAACCCTTAACTTTGACAAGGATCTTGCAACGGCCAGCTTGCTCCAGGACGAAGGACCGGTAAATATGCCAAGTAGCTCCTATAAAAATGAATCAACACTTCTTAACACATGAAGTTTGCAGCTCATGTGGTACAAACCTGGAGAAACATACGAGTCCAAGTTTACAACCATATCCTCCTCTTACGAAGAATGTCGAGCTGAAAGCGTTGGACTCTACTTGGCACTCAACAGAGACATACTCAAGTAAGACTCTCTTTCTGCACAGATTTGTAGCTTACATAGACTCTGGATGTGGAAATGGATATAGTTTCGCAAAATTCCAGTAGATGGCAAGATGTTTCAAAACAAAGCCATTGTTGATAAACAGACGAACACTGATCCTTTAGGATTTTCGGATTTGAAAATGAAGTAGCTGACGACGTCGTCTACGTCAACTGGCTCAGCTTGCTGTGGAACGGTTTTGCCAAAGCGCTGGAATCTTACCAGCCGAAGACCAAAGCTTGGCTGCAGGCTCACTCGCGGGCCAGATTCGTTATACTTCAGGTCCTCTTGGAAGCGGGTGAGGGCCTCGTCGAGGTAAAGAAAGTCACTGGATCGGATGGCAAGGACGACCTGCTGATGACACTGGATCGAACCAAGATTGAAACCGTTGGAAAGAAAGCCCTTGGAAACTTCCTACGCAAGTTGAATGTAAGTTGTCAGTCAATTGTATCGGGCGCTCCAACGACAAAGCACAATTTGTTCTTGATCCCAGGTCTATAAATCGACGGGTAATATCGAGGCTGCCAAAGCGATGTACAACAAGTATTCAGAAGTTAGGGAAACAGGACCGTATCCTTTCGCACTGTGGAGGTCCATTGTTTTGGATCGCAAAGAGCCGCGTAAACTGTATGCGCAAGCGAACACTATCGCCAAAGGTAAACAGGTTTAGAAATAAATTGACGAGTTACGCAGAATATAAATGTTCTACCTGACTTGAAAAACAGATTCGGAAGTGGAACTCGTCAGCTACGATCCCTCGCCGGAAGGGCTGATTCAATCCTGGAAGGATCGCTTCAACAACGAAAGCCAACTCTACGACATTTTATTTGAACTGTGGGAAAAGGATCAACCATTCTTTTAACGCGTTCTGTTCACTCTTTACCTTACGTGGCAGCTTTTGGAGCGGGGGCAAAATTAACCATTCTTTTTACCCTATGCTCGGTATCTCATTACATGGAAATATGAACACAGCCTAGAGCAATAAGAAAGGGTTCTTGCTGGGAAAAAGTTGATCGCTTGTGGCACCCACGTTTTTAAAGATATAACAACCAAAAAAATGCTGTATGTAGAACTAGTAATATGTTATGTACTAGTAAAGTTTCATTTAGATAGGGTTGTTAGTTTTGCCAAAATAAAGTTTGAAAGTTAAAAGATCCATAATTCCTACCATTCAGAACCCTTCTTTTTGCTCTAGACTGCACATAACTTTGACGCAATAAAACAACACGGTTAAGGTTTCAACTACTGCGAGTACTCTTCTTCCAATATAACCCAACACAAGAGGGTGAAACGACATGTGGCATCCTAGAAAGATGACGATGTTTTACTGACATGTGACATGTGGCAATCCAACACACATAAGAACCATGCTCTGTAGAGACCATTATTCTACACCTAAGCAAGCAAGCAATAGGGATGTTCTCAAAAGACATTATAAAGATTATAAGAAAGTTTTAATTCAATCAAGTTAGTAACATAATTGAATATATATATATTCATTCAGTTCTATAATTCAGTGATTACGTTTAATAATTCACGGACAAGGATTTTTCACACCAACCTAAAACATTCAGTGTCAGTGTCATTCGGTGCTGAAACAGAATGTTGAATCGGTCAAACTCCAACAGCCAGTCAACCAAGCAACCAACAAACCAGAACACAACCTAAACGACCAACCAATCACTAAACGGATAAACTTACAGATACAGGAACATAGTACAGGCAGTAACCAACCGACAGCAATCAGAGCTAGCGAACAGTCTTCGACAGATAGGACCGCACACTGCTACGGTATGCGAACAAGAAATATAAAACATAGTACTACCCTCACCGAGGAATAGTTTGTCTCCATTGCTTTCTTTTCTGCACCACAGTACAGTACTTACGTAGCTATAATTCAGTTTTAGTGTTCGCGATTTTAAACTCTCTCGCAGTAGTTAGTTTAGGTAACCTGGCTTTGTCTGCCGTACTTTAGGTCCCATTTAAATAATGTCCAGTGAATGAATTGTCTTTGTTATTTGCTATGTGTGTTTGTGAGTAGCAATCGAATGAAGATTATTTGAAAATTATTAATTAGCTGGAAAATTTGCAATTGAAAAGAGGGCGAAATGTCGAGTAGACTCATATTCGTCACATGGGTACGCAATTGAGCCGAACGCCATCGAAAAGAGCGTCAAAAGTTGAGTCGACTCGTGTACGACACGTGGGTACGCAGTTAAGTCGAGCGCAGTTGAAAAGAGCGTCAAAAGTTGGGTTGACTCTTGTACGACACGTGGGTACGCAGTTGAAAAGAGCATCAAAAGTCGAGTCGACTCATGTACGACACGTGGGTACGCAGT